>PVKU01007364.1:0-88710 GCA_004027475.1 Anoura caudifer
CATGTCATATTTAGCAAACTTACAAGTAGTTTAATACAGGTGGGGCATAGTGTTCACAGAGACTTGAAGCAGGAGCAGTAAGGGAATGTGACCAAGCAAAATTAATGTAGCCTTCTAATTTTAAATAGTAACGTTATTATATTTTGCAAAATCTTCTTGCCTGGCTAGAGAAATCACATTACCACCCTGTAGTTAGAAACAGCAATTGAGACTCTAAGCAATAACTTAGTTAAATTCCACAATTACCTCCTTCAAGCCAACAGACAATTCCAGGAGGTATACATACATATTCAACTATGCTATAATAAAATCTAATTAAAAGTATCAATTATTAATTAAAACCATCATTTCTTTTTTAAAAATAAGAAAAAGCAAAGATCATGATGGCTTTTCCAAGCCAAATGACCTCTCTGTCTTTACACAGCATTGCAAGAGAACCTGAGGCCACATTTCACTCTCCTTCCAATTATCCCACTCTTAGTCGTCAGAGAGCAGAGGAGGGAAGGTACAGAGAAACCTAGTCCCCTCAAGAGTACACCATTCTAACTCAGTGGAGATGGTTCTAGTTCTACCTGCATCAATAATGTAAAGTAAGCCTTTCTTAACAATGCTTCTTATACTCTAAGTTCATGATAACTTCATGCTGAATCAGTAAGAAATTTGAATCTATTATTGTTAAATCTTATAATTCTCTCAGAATATGTTTCAAATCCCTATTCTAACTCAAAACATCAGCCTCCAATCCTCCCTTACTATCATACATGCTTTTGATGTGCTCTATAGGGGGAAAGTGCCAGCAACCAGGGAAATGAAAGCAAGGAAGAGGACAGTTTGGTGGTGTACCTGATCGCCATTCTACTGTATGACCATACACACATGCTGTTCTTGCATGCTTCTCAAAATAGATCATCTTACTACCACTGTCTCTTAGAGGTATTTTCCAACAACATGGCCTAACACCAACCACCTCATCTAGGAATAAACTACAAAAACAATAAATTACAGTTACAACAGTGGAAGAAAAATGTAACTGTTACACTTGTATGTAAAGTCATGCAGATCATACTTTATGAGCAACATGTTGATAATGGTGATTAAGGGCAATTCTGACTACATGGGTGTTTTCCTAACACAATGAATCTGGAACTTCAGCTTGCTGTTTTCTAAAATGACTTTTTCAGTAAACTTCTCAAAGGTATAGTTCATTTCACAGCCTTTCACCTCTCCATCAACACAAATATAACCTGTCCTATTTTTCACTCTTGGGAATCTCTTCTCAAAGATTAGCAATAATACGCCAAAATCGAGGGGCCCTACTTAGACCTACTGTCTCAATTTCTTTACAGCATTTGACAAAGCCAACTCTCCCTACCCCAACAGCATTCTCTCAAATTCTCTTTTCTTTTGTTCTCTGGAAGTATACAATCCTGAGTATTTTTCTACCTTTCTGGTCTATTCTTACTTCTTTCTGACCCTTTTATGTAAAATAGATAACACAGAGTAGATGTAGCTATATTTCCCTCTACTTCTGTCCTCATACACACATTACACACACACCCCTCCTCTCCTTGATAATCCACAGCTTCAATAATAATTTGATATGCAGAAGACCCCCCAAAGATCTTCTGCTCTGATCACCTGAACCACAATTTGATACTTCACAGAATCTCCATTTCAATGTTGCATTTGTTCCGAAAATTAAACTATCCAAACTGATCTTATAAAAATGATCTCTTCCTCATGACTTTTCAATTATCATCTTTCTCCTCACTAACCCTGAATTCTCAAACATGAGGTTTTGTTACCTTTTTTTTTTTTACCATACCTTTCTTGCTCCCATATCTAATTAGTTGCTAAGAACTATAAATTCTACTTTTATAAGTATTCTGTATTCTCACCTCTCATTTCCCAACACCCTAATTTAGAGGCTCTAATATTTTGCTTAGAGCAAATTGGGGTATTCAAACCCCCTGAGGTAGACAAAGATTTTCCTGAAAATAAATCATATGTCCAACTTTAAGGGATATTACAGTTGTCCATCCCAAAAATGTGCCTGGGGATTTGGATCACAACCTCTGCCTCCCATCAGACAAAGAACAATACTATGTGTGATGCACTTGACACAAAGGGATACACTTGATGCACAGCAACAAGACAAAAAAAAGCCTCCACTGCCAAACAAAGGAGGCCCTTGGAGAAGTCAACTCTCTAAAGCTAAATATTTTTACAAGTCAGGTATTTTCAATCTGTTGCTTTCAAAAAACTGAAAATTTTTGGCACATAAGTTGGAAGAAGTTCAAGGAAATTACTGGCATTGCTAACAAAATTCTATCAATTTATTTATGTCAAGAGAATCTCTCAGTTATTATAGACCTTAAGATAAAAAAAGGAATTGATGCTAAATGTTGTCTCATTCAAGCAATAAATTACAGTCATCCACAAATACCTAATTATTTGTTAAAGCCCTACCATTTCATTAATTAATGCTTCTTGAAGGGAACCAAGGTTTTATCTTTGCAGATACTGATTTTTAGCTATTTATTAAGAAAAACAAGAAGCAGAAAGAACCTTTGACACTTCCCCCTTTCCTACCCAAGAGATTCAGACAGAGAAACCAGCTTCAAGAAGATTTAGGAAGTTCACCTTAACCTAATTTGAGGTAAGTATGGTAAAAATAAGAGGGCTTTAAGCAGGGGCCTGTGAGCTAAATAAATACCCCCTGCCCACACACACACAAAATCCCCAAGTCTCACAGTTTCAGAGCTGTTTAGTAAGAATTTTCCTGTTCAGTCTGGCTGGCTCTTCTGCAAGTACTAGTAAATCACCCATTCTCACTTCTAACACCCTGCCCCACCCTTGCTCCTTTTCCCAGGAATGTTGTTTATACCAATCTTTCCTTACTGTCTTTGAAATTTTCATGCTTATGTTATTTTCTCCTGTCTCTGTTAATTTGATTAGCTCATCTAGAAGAACTTAGGAGGTGGGAGGAGAGGTATTAACTTTTTTAGCCCTATTATTTTTTTAGCCACACTATTCAATAAAATTTTTGTTTACAAAGTGTTTATCATCATTTGTAATACATTCTGATTGATTAACTGAATATTAATAACAGAAACCAAAATGATGTTTTGTGGCCACAGAAAATTAAATTTTTCAATTTCTCTTTATATATCCATGTTTTTGGTACATAAATATCCACAGGTTTTTGGTACAATGAAACGTCATAAGGTAATAGTTAAAACTTTTAAGCATAAAAATATATTGTAAAATTCTTATAGAAAATGAAAAGAGATCAAGAAAAAAAGAACTATATAAAATTCCCAATTTAAAGAGTATATTACTGAATTTTTTTAATTGGATGATAATGGGTATAAAAGTCCTATGGTATTTAGATTCTATTTTTTAAAGTGATATCATTTCTCTAAAGTAACTTTAATGCTACAGAGTTTTCAAAATTATTTTAGAAGATACATAGTAATTAAGTTTGAAGACCACTGCCCTAGACTATTACAACCACCTCAATCCACCTACTCCAGTCTCTCCTCATTCAATCCAGTTTACATACTAGAAGCACTTCTACCTTTGTTAAGTACTAGTCTCTGCAATATATTCCCTGCCCTTCCTCCCTTCTCTCCCCCAATCCCCACCCTAACACCTCCAAGCAATATGAATTAGGGTACAACTTTCTCAGGCTGTAACTCAACAATCTCCACTATTTATCCCTAATCTATTTTCCTCCACTGCACGTAACTCATGCTGGGACCCATTCTCTCTACTACTCTGTTTTATTAAGTGAGTTCATCTGTCCCATTTCTGCCTTTTTTATCATCATCTCAGTTTAAATTTATCTATTTACAAACCATCAAGGAAGCATTTTCTATTCTTTCTAATTAAGATATCCCTGTAGTCCCTTGCTTATACTCTGCCAATAATTACAGTGTTTATTTTTTTTTCAGTTTCTTCTACTTCCCTCCCCTCAAAAGAGATAAATTCTCTTTGAAGACAAAGACTGTCTGCTAATCTTTTTATTACCTAAGAACCAGTTTAAGACTTCTCTTGAAGAATGCAAATTCATCAATATCTGTTAATGAAAAAGGAGTCCCCAGAGATGCTTGCAGGGATAAGGGTACTTTATGGTTTACCCTCCCCCAAGGTATTCACGACATTAGCATGTTAATAACTTTAACAAGTAGCACATCAAAGAAAACTTATTTGTACAACCTAACTTTTACCAAGCATGATAAAAACAACCTTCTAATCCACACAGAGCCTCTAATAATATCCTCTAAAGCAGAAAAATGCTGATAGTCTGACCTTCCCTTCAATTTTTCCCTTGATACTGCTCAGGCCATATTAAACTTGCCACATTTCATTTTCTGTTTCCCAAGTCTGTACATTTTAGAAAATGAAAGACGATGAGATACACCATAGAGACTTAATCATTTTATAAGACTTGGGATATTAAAATATTTTAACAAATAAATAAACCAAAAATGAATAGAGAGGGCAACATCTTCTGTAAAGCAGAATGCCAGCCAGGTAAGAACCATCAACAACACACTCTAACACTGCTGGACAGAAGTTTGTTTTGGGAATGGGCTATTCCCCAGTGTCAAATTATTTACTGCCTCTACTAACTACAAAAGGAAACAAACAGAATTTTGAAGTATAGAAATCTGGACGACATCACCTTCACAAAGCAGTTAAAATTGCCACCACCAATAATGGACAACTGACATCAGGTGCATCTTGAAAGCACTGATAATATCATAGTATTACTTGTGGAGTATTCCTGTCCAAAAAAAAGGCATAATCTGAATCAAAACATGAGGAAACAGACAAAACCAAACTGATTCTTCAAAATATCAATATCGTGAAAGATAAAGGCTGAGAACTGTGCCAAATTAAAGACATGACAACTAAATGCAACGCATAAGTCTGAGTTGGAAAGATAGCTCCTATAAAGAGCATTACTGGACAAATGGTCAAATACTGAAGATAAACTATACATTACATAGTTCAACGGTACCAATGTTACCTTTTCTGCATTAAACTAGGGACTGTGAGAGTATGACCTTGCTCTTAGGAGACACAGACTAATAGATCATGATCTCTACCACTTATTCTCAGAAGGTGCAGTGAAGAAATTAAGATTCAGAATAATGTATACATTACATTGTGTGTGTGTATGAATAACTGAGGGAAAAATAAACTGGCAAAATGCTAACAATGGCTGAATGTTTTGTGTAGTTCTGAAAGTTTTCAAAGTTTAATTTAAAATAAGTTATTTCATTATCTGACTGCAAGTTTGGTTTATGGCCTTATTTTTTAGTGTGGCCAGAAAAATCAAAATTCATCTCAGCAAGTATATAGTGAAGGCTTGCTGTGTGCTGGGTGGGCACTGTGCAATGGGTAAAGAATAAAAATGTTATTAGACCTTGAACTTACACTATATATAGTGAGGAGTCAGCAAACTATAGCCAACAGGTTAAAGTGGCCCAACACTCTTTTTGTAAACAAAGTTTTATTGCAAGACAACTATACTCATTCATTTATGCACTGTCTATCACTGTATTCACCCTACAAATGGCAGATCTGAGTAGGTGCAACAGAGAGGATATGACCCACAAAACCTATTGTAAAATATTTACTATCCGGCCCTTTGCAGAAATTTTCCAACCCCTGGCCTACTGATATAGTAGAAATGCAATTAAGTCACTGCTTGGGGGCAAAAATTAATACAAAGAGAAAAATAAATGTGAAGGACCTTATAGCCTCAAGCAACAGGTATGTGAACTTACGTTTTCAGAAATCTTTCCTTCAAATATATTGTTTATTAAATCGCTAGAAATAATCTTTTACTAATAAGTATAAAATTGTCCTATAGCATGTTTAATCTTACAATTGAGTTTAAGCAAGAATAATCTGAAAGAAAAGAGTATACAAGATCTGTCCAGAAAAAGTCCAGCCACTACTAATAGAACGGTTTGCATATCGATGTAACCTGGCAGCCAGGGAAAGTGGACTGAAATGCGCATGCATGAACAATGACAATTTCACTGTACTAGTCAGTGGGGGCATAAGACACCACTGAGTGAGCATGTGTACTGTGTGACTGTCACATTCAAAATGACTGAGCAAGTAGGACAACAAATCTGCCATCAGATTTTACATTAAGCTCAAACATTCCTCTGCAGAAACTATTTGGATGATTCAGAAGGCTGCAGCTTTGGGCAACTGGTGATTGGCAGCTTCAACACAATGCACCCACTCACGCATCACATCTCATGTACAGATTTTTGGCAAAACATCAAATCACCCAAGTGACTCAGTCCCCCTACAGCCCAGATTTGGTTCCCAACTTCTGGCTTTTCCCAAAATTAAAATCACCTTTGAAAGGAAAGAGACTTCAGATCATTGATGACATTCAGGAAGTATGACAGGGCAGCTGATGATGACTGGGAGATCTGTGTGAGATCCCAAGGTGCCTACTTTGAAGGGAACTGAGGTGTCACTCTCCTATGTACAATGTTCCTTTTCTTTTTTTCATTATTTTTTAAAAGATTTTATTTATTTATTTTTAAAGAGAGGGGAAGGGAGGAAGAAAGAGAGGGAAAGAAACATCAATGTGTGGTTGCCTCTCCCATACCCACTACTGGGGACCTGGCCCACAACTCAGGCATGTGCCCTGACTAGGAATTGAACCAGCAGCCCTTTGGTTCACAGGCCAGTGCTCAATCCACTGAGCCACACTAGCCAGGGCCTATGCACAATGTTTCTTGTATCTTGTATATTCTTCAATAAATGTCTATTTTTATTACATGGCTGGATATATTCTGGACAGACTTCGTATTGGCTTCTAACATCATCATAACAGACAGGGCCCTATGTAGGACAGAAAGTATTTTACCTATGAAAAACTTAAACAGCATGCTATTACCTTTCTATCCCACAAAAAGTTTAGGCTAAATGACCTAAGTTAGTTATAAATCTAGGGAGGCCAAACTGGAAGGCAATGAGAGCACAATAAAAAGTAATAAGTAAATAAAATAATAAATATTATGTCAGGTTTAATTTAACTTACCACCTTCAAATCAGGTGACCAAGCAAATTAACCATTAAATAGGCCTCATCAAGTACCACTTTTACAAATTTGTGGGACTACATACCTCTCAGGAAAATATTAGAAGTAATGTTACAGCACAATGTCCAACATACAGTATGATAATGATGATAATGAAAAGAATTTTAAATCCAGAAATTTCTCCCATCTTCCTTTCGCAGCAAATTGAAGAGCTATGTTAGATGATACCTAGGAAAAGACTATTAAAACCTACAAGGGCTGAGCTGTACTCTAGCCTCTACCACCATTCCACCTTTATATTCGTGAGATCTTGGGCCTAAACTTCCTCATGCTTAAAATGAGAAGATAAATATATAATACGTCCTCTAGCTCTTGATTTCAGTAATTCTGGGATAACTGGCACATCAGAGGTATAGAACAACTCAAATTTTAAGTTTATGTGATCCTATAGATCAGGGGTGTCAAGCTCATTTTGACCAGGGGCCACATCAGCCTTGAGGTTGCCTTCAAAGGGCTGAAACAATTTTAGGACTGTATAAATGTAACTATTCCTTAACTATTAAGTAGTTGAAATTACATTCAGCCCTTTGAAGGCAACTGCAAGGCTGATGTGGCCCCTGGTGACAATGAGTTTGACACCCCTGCTATAGATGATATAACAAACCAATTTAAAATAGAAAATTAAATTTTTGTTTACCGATATTCCTTTGTTACCAGTAAGGCTCACTCAAATGGGTGAAATGTACTTTAGCAAGATAAAAATAAGCAAGATGTTGCTTCTCTTAATCTGGTGATCAATATGATTAAAATGAAAATGGGTTTACTAATCAAAAAGATGTTTTACTACATTTATTACATCTTCTTACATTTAGTAGAACCAGCAAGGCAAACATCTAATGAATTTAGCCCTGGCTGCTGTGGCTCAGTGTACTGAGCGCTGGCCTGCAAACCAAAGGGTAATAGGTTCCATTCTCAGGGCACATTCCTGGGTTGTAGGCCTGATCCCCAGTAGGCGGCATGTAAAAGGCAACCACACATTGATGTTTCTCTCCCTCTCTTTCTCACTCCCTTCCCCTCTCTCTAAAAATAAATAAAGTCTTTACAAAAAGAATTTAATAATTTATTTTTAATGTATTTTATTGTTTATGCTATTACACTTGTCTCATTTCTTTCTCCGTTATTCCCCTCTACTCTGCACTGCCCCTCCCACCAGCATTCCCCCACCTTAGTTCATGTCCATGGGTCATACATAAGTTCTTTGGCTTCTCCATTTCCTATACAATTCTTAACCTCCCTCTGTCTATTTTGTAACTACCATTTCTGCTTCTTATTCCCTGTACTTTTTCCCCACATTCTCCCCAACACCGCCCCAATGATAACCCTCCATGTGATCTCCATTTCTGTAATTCTGTTCCTGTTCTAGCTGTTTACCAGCTTTTGTTTTTTAGGTTCAGTTGTTGATAGCTGTGTTTGTTGACATTTTACTGTTCAAATTTATCTTCTTTTTCTTAAATTAAGTCCCTTTAACATTTCATAAAATAAGGGCTTGGTGATGATGAACTCCTTTAATTTGACCTTATCTGGGAAGCACTTGATCTACCCTCTCATTCTAAACGATAGCTTTGCTGGATAGAGCAATCTTAGGTCCTTGCCTTTCATGGCTTGGAATACTTCTTTCCAGCCCCTTCTTGCCTGCAAGGTTTCTTTTGAGAAATTAGCCGACAGTCTGATGGGAATTCCTTTGTAGGTAACTCTCTCCTTTTCTCTTGCTGCTTTTAAGATTCTCTCCTTATCTTTAAACTTAGGTAATGTAATTATGATGTGCCTTGGTGTGTGCTTCTTTGGGTGCAACTTCTTTGGGACTCTCTGAGCTTCCTGGACTTCCTGGAAGCCTATTTCCTTTGCCAGATTAAGGAAGTTCTCCTTCATTATTTTTTCAAGTAAGTTTTCAATTTCTTGCTGTTCCTCTCCTCCTTCTGGCAGCCCTATGTTCAGATGTTGGAATGTTTAAAGTTGTCCCAGAGGTTCCTAACCTCCTCATTTTTTTGAATTCTAATGTCTTCTTTCTTTTCTGGTTGAATGCTTATTTCTTCCTTCTCATCCAAACAGTTAGATTTGAGTCCCAGTTTCCTCCCTGTCAGTGTTGGTTCCCTGTACATTTTCCTTTATTTCACTTTCCATAGCCTTTACTTCTTCCTCTATTTTGTGATCATACTGAACCATTTCTGAAAGCATCCTGATTACCAGTGTTTTGAACTCTGCATCTGATAGGTTGGTTATCTCTTTTCACTAAGTTGAATTTTTTTCTGGAGCTTTGATCTGTTCTTTCATTTGGGCCATCTTTTTTGTCTCAGCATGCCTGATAAGGGGAGGAGTCTTAGTTATGCACTAGGGTAGGTCAACCCACATTGCTGCCTTGTGACCTGTACTTGGGGGGAGGTGCCTAAGGGGGAACAATGCTGCTTGCTCAGCTCTCAGCTGGCTTCCACTCACTTCCTCCATTACCCACAAGCAAATTGGGCCCTCCTGGTGCTGATTCCCAGGTGGATGGGTTTGTGTATGTTCTAGGACTCTGTGATTCTCTCCAATGAACCCTCTTGTGAGGCTGAGAGTTCCTCCCACCACCACAACCTCCAAAGGTCTTTTCAGTCAGAGGTTTTGATGCTTTATTTCCCCGTGCTGGAATCCTGGGTTGCATGGTCTGTCTCACTCCCCAGTTGTTCCTTCCAGTTTATCTGCACACGAATGTGGGACTACCTGCTCCACCAGCTGCCACCGCACCTGGTCCTCCAGCCGCCACCTTGCCAAGTGTCCTCTCAGCACTGATTGCCTGTCTCCGCCTCTCCAACCAGTCTACATAAATGTTTCTTCTTTAATTCCCTGGTTGTTGGACTTCCATACAGTTTGATTTTTCTGGCAGTTCTTGTTATTGTTGTGTTTAAATTTGTTGCTGTCCTTCTTTTGGTTGTGCAAGGAGGCAAAGTGTGTCCACCTACACCTCCATCTTGGCTGGAAGTCCAGATTTTAATCATTTAAACTTTCATAAATTACCATACCTTACCATAACCTTAGATGACCTTCTATTTATAGACTGTAACATCACACTTTAGGTACATTGCTGTGAAATATTTATAGTTAAAACAAAATGATACCTGGGACATCTTTAAAGTACTACAGCTATACCCTCTATGCCCCCCTATAAGTTCAGATGTTAGAAAAGGACAGATGAAAAGATGAAGTTCACTGGTGGGCATATATTGCTTATTAGCTTTTGTGTATATCTGAAATTCCCCCTAAAAGAAGTAACAATATTTACTTTTAAAAATCAATGCAATTCATCCTATTAAAACACTAGAAACAAAAAAAATCATAGATAAAGCACTGACAAAATCCAACATCCGTTCCAAAATTCAAGGAAGTTCTCAGTCAATTCAGGGAACTTTCTCAATCTGATAAAGGGTATCTGTGAAAAATAATTAAGCTCAACATCAAATTCAGAACTTCTGCACTCTGAAATACACTGTAAAGACAATGAAAAGATAAGTCACAGGATGGAAAATATTTGCAAATCACATATCTGAGGATAGACTTGCATGTGGAATATATAAGGAACCCTCAAAACTTAACAGGAAAACAAACCAATAAAAAATGGCCAAAAGATTTAAACACTTCACTAAATAAGATATACAGATGGTAAACAAGCACATGAAAAGATGAGCAGTATTAATCATTAAAATGCAAATTCAAATTACAGAAAAAAAAAATCACACTCTTAATAAAATGGCTAAAATGAAGACTGCCCATACCAAGGGCTGATGATGGTGTGGAGTACCTGGACCTCTTACACACTGCTGGTGGGAGTGTAAAATGGTATAACCATTTGGAAAAACAGTCTTATAGTTTCTTAAAAAGATAAACAGGCATTCCACTCCTAGATACATACCCAAGAGAAAGAATGTATATATCCACAAAGACTTGTACATGAATGCTCATGGCAGTACTATTTTAATAGCCAAAAACTGGAAACAATCCAATAGTCCATAAATATTTTAAGATTATAGAGTGAATAAATGGCAAGGGTCAGAATTTGAACCCTGGTCTGAAGATTTTACGAAGCCCAGTGCTCTTTCCTCTACACAAAACTGTATCAGGATACATGCATATTTCATAATTACAGCATGGTAAATGCTCAAATACCAACTACACTGATCTCAATTAGGCCCGAAAACAAGTCTGCTCCTAAATCTAGGCAAATAAGGTGCTAAGACTTGACTTGGGAGAGTCAGGGGATGGTTTTGGAGAGGAGGAACCTTAGGTGATGGGCCAGCTGAAAGATCTGTACAGCTTCTTAGAAGTTATAGGTGTTGGAGGTGGTGAAAATGAAACTGCACCAGGTGTTAGACCAGTAGAGTCAGACGGGACCTCGGTTGAGCAACCTCGGTACTTAAATTCTAACTAAAAAAGAATTCAGTGCTAAGACTCAAACTATAGGAGAAAGTTTATTTAGAATGTCACAAAGGTAAAAGAAGTGAGCTATAGAAGAAATGGGCTCTCAGGAAACAAGTTACAGAGGGGGAAAAAAGGGCCCTTGGAAGTTAGGAGAGAGAGAGGTAAAGGTAAGCCACTTACAGCAAGGAAGAGGGGAAGGGGAAAGTGTGGGCATGCTCTCCCCGAGTACACTGGGTCTTCTGCCCTAAGGGCTTTCAAGGGTGGAGATTTTAGGGGAGGTTTCAAGGGAGGATTCCAATAAAATATTTATCAGTTTTCCAGGTTTTCTTGTCATGGTTGTGGTCTCCACTGATGGGCTGGCACCAGGCCAGGGGGTCATCAGTCAATGCAGCTAGTCTTGGGGCAGCTGTGACACCACTTGTCTGGTTTTACTGCTTTTCTGAGCCTAGAGCTTAAAAACAACTGAGGCCTGGATGTATCTCGTGATGCCTGTCAGAACCTCACTGTTCTGGGGGCTTAATGCATAAGGGCTATTTTTCATCCCCCTTGTTTGTTCCCGCTCTAAGAATGTCTGGGGTCTGACCTGAATGACTTGTAACCCGGCACCCACTAGGGGAGGACGGTTATCCTAGGGATGAGGTCCTTGTTTTCCCAGTTTTCCCCTTTGGGAGGCACCTGTGGCTTTCCACCCTGGTGACTTTCTCTACCCAGCCTTTCTTGCTCTGCTCATATCTGTCTAACTGCCTACCACATAGGGAATGCAGGCTTTTCAACTTCATTAAGTCAAAATTCCATAGATGTGCCACCTCATTCTTCTTCCCAAACTACAAAATTAGGTTTATTTTCACATCCAAGCTAAAAGCAAAACAACACCCTAATTTAAGTTTAGGGAATGCCCACCATATCATGTAGCTGATGGCAAAATCTGTTTGCTATCAAGAAAGAAAACTCAAAAACTCCAAAATATAAGGCAAACGTAGGAGTAAAGTAATAATAGTTTAATAAACATAAATTTTTTGTTTTGATGAGAAGAGCAACTGAGGTAAAAGGACCAGAAATAAAATAACAAACCAGTGACCAAATATAGCAGACTCATGAACTTTACCTAAGTAAGAGCTATGTATTTTTCACAGGCAGGAATAACAAACAAAACCTATATATTTAGGTGGGGTTGTTTTTTGTGTGTGCAGCTACAATCCCAGGCAGCCAACATGTGTATTTATTTACAAAGGGTTTCCCCTGCCTTTTCATTTTTAAAAAAAATTCTGTACGGGAAATTGTCACTTAAGGCACCATTAACTCATTCTATACACATGTTGGTACCCCTAAAACCATTTTTAGCACTCTTTTATAGGATATTAATTATCTTCTATCTAAATAAAGATTTCTCCTGTCCAGTCTTGTTGGTAGCCTTAAAACATGCTACCAAGTCCCAAGACTCACTCTTCCAAACACTCATTTAACAAAATTTATAAATATCATGACTTCCAAGGACACCTTCCTAGGGTTTTTCACTGATTCCCTCCCTGGCTTGTACTTCCCATGGTGGCAAGAACTTAAGGAAGTTTATCAAAACCAGTTTTAGTTTTTAAAAATAGCTGGAAGGCCCAGAGACTCCTTGCAAGGAGTACAGTTTAGGCAGTTACACCCAATTAGTTCTGGACCCATGTAAAAGTGTTCCAAAACTTAAACAAGCATGGAGCATTCTGTGACATGGCATATCCATAATGCAGCGCCAAAAAGAAAAGTAAACGTAACAATTAAATAAGCTATACTATATCCAAGTTCCATTCTAATTATCTCTGTCTGGAATAAATTAAACCATAGGCAGCAAGGGTTATTTTAAGTGTGGTTCAAATTGCCTATACAAGAAACTTGGGCTGCTCAATGTTATAAACTGGACAATTTAAGAATAGACAATATTTAAAATACAATATTCAGAATTAGGAGGCCTAATTTAAGATTCTGGCTGGTACTTAGGAGCTTTCCCTGAGAAAATAATTTAGTCCCTTTGTGTATCAGTTGGCTTATTTATTAATTTCAGAATACCACAGCCTACATATCACAAGGCTGCCATGAATAATAATCTGTTTATAAAAGCTACTACAAAGTGTTATATAATCATTCTTTTAAAATAGTCTTCAATGTGTTCTTTTCATAAAAATGTGATTTTTAATCAAACTCCTTCAATGAAATTATTTTTACAAGCATTAACTCATTAAGTCTTATTGTATCTTAAGCTTATCTTACATCTTTTAGAAATCTATTAACTTAAATGTAAATCAAAATTGAGTCTTTGGAAAAGTGACAATAGAAATTTGAAGTATCTTTCTCTCAAAGTCTATTTGTCCTTTTTGCATTGCCTCCCATTATTCAAGGAAAAGAAAGGGCTTAACCCAACTCTGAAGTCACCTATTCAAATGGAATCACTGGCTTGCTTTCACTTTGAAATTCAAAGTGTGTTTCATGACATAGTATCACTTCTCAACTAAAACAAACATGTTTTTCATTGCATTATTTATTTTCTTGAAGTTAATTTTAATAGTACCTAATAATGATTTTATTTACTTCCTTTTATGATCTTTTGATATGTACATACAGGATGGGGCTAAAGTAGGTTCAGTTGTTCATATGTAAAATAACACAATTAATAAATATTAATACAAGAATAAACTCATACTCATAACTGTAAACCTACTTCTGCCCCACCCTGTACAATGTACCATTTTTTACATACTATGTTTCTTTTCCTCAAGGGTATCAGTAAAGTTGGTTTTTAACTAATCCTTTCCCCTATTCACTGCTCTATACATAGACTTTAGGGTTTAAAATAAAACAAATCACAACAAAAGAACTGAGACTCTTAGCAAGGTCTGGCAAGATCTAGATTCTCCCCCGCCAAGATCGAGACTCTAGGTCCTCTCTCAGTCTCCACAGCTGCAGATTACCTGTACAATAGTATCTACCCTCTCTTCTGCCTTTGTCTAGGTTCTGCATGTAGGAAAGGCAATTGAGACTCTAAAGCTTGGCTAGAAAATAATTTCTTTCCAACTCCAAGGCCAACTTAGACCTAGCTGGGATGAAGTGGCAGGACCTGGTACACAACTACTCTGGAGGCCAGCCTGCATACCAGTGTTCCCTGAGACAGAAAATTGGACTCATAAAATACAGTTGAGATGTAAGGGGAGCCCATTCTTGCTGACATCTCTGGTTTTCTACCTTCTTCAGGTTCTCCAGGATGTGACAAGCTTTTTAATTCCCTTACCAAACATCTTTCCCTTGACCTACGCACCATGGGCAAATGTCTCTCATTTTTTCTCTTTTCACAATAGAAGGCAAGTGGTTCTTCAACTGGCCATATGTTCAAAGATCCCATGTTTCTGAGTATTCCGGGTAAAAGTATTGTCAGAGTAGGGAGCTCTCCTGGGATGTGCCATCCTGGCATGCAGATTATTTCAAGCTATGAACAATTAAAGCCCAACAAACGCAGTGTTTTTTTGTTTTTATCTCCCCCTTTCCTTCTTAAAGGGATTCAATAGAAAAACCTGCTTCAGGAAGGGAACCTTAGGATAACCACTTTAGCACATATGAATTAACAGTGGTATACAGGAAGGACCCATGAAAAAAAAAAAATCTGTGCCCTAAATTTCCCTCTGTCCCATTGTTTCTGATAGGCAGCAAGAATGTGTGCCACTTTGTCAGCTAACTTGTGAGTTGACTATTTCCCTTTAGAAATCCAGACTTGCCCCCTCTTTCCGCCCCTTCTCCAAAATGACATCTATACCTCATTTTGTTTGTCTTTGGCATTTTTTTGTTTATGTAAATTACCTATGTGCATGTAATAAAATTTGATTTTCTCCTGTTAATTTGTGTATGCTGTTTCACTTATTTAACCAGCCAGAAGAACTAAAGGGATAAGGGGAAAGTTTCCCACGTGGTGACAGTATCATCTACAAAAACTATCACCTATAAAAAAACAAAAAAATAAACAATTATTTTAACAAAGTCTTCAACAAAATTATACGTATGCAAGTAAACTATTCGTGCCTTCAAATGTCTAACTTTTATCCTAAATTAAAACACAATGAGGCCCTAGCTGGTAGGGCTCAGTGGATTCACAGGTTCAATTCCCAGTCAGGACACATGCCTGCATTGTGGGCCAGGTCCCCAGCAGGGGGCTTGGGAGAAGCAAACACACACTTTGATGTTTCTTTCCCTCTCTTCCTCCCTCTCTTCCCCTGTCTAAAAATAAATAAAATCTTTAAAACACACACACGCACACAATGGGAACTAACAACCTATAAAAAGTTAACTGCAAGCATTAGAAATATTTATAAGTATAGAGTAATTCTGTAGTGTAGTGCTCAACACCAGTACCTCCTTCCCTGGATTTTTTTTTTCTTTTTTTCTGAGAGAGAGGGAAACATCAGCCCATTACTCCACTTATTCATGCACCCATCGGTTGCTTTCTGTATGTGCCCTGACCAGGGATGGAATCTACAACCTTAGCACATGCACCAATCAACTGAGTGGCAAGACCAGGGCTCTCTGCTTTTTCTTTTAAGTTTCCCTTACCCTTTATTCATGCGAACAATAAACACATAATAGTTATTATTTACGAGGTGCTGTTCTAAGTGCTTTTTTAAAAATATATTTTATTGATTATGCTATTCAATTATCCCATTTCCCCTCTACCCTGCACACCCCCTCCCACCCACATTCCCCCCTTTAGTTCATATCCATGTGTCATAAGTTCTTTAGCTTTTACATTTCCCACACTATTCTTACCCTGCTCCTATTTTCTACCCACCGTCTGTGCTACTTATTCTCTGTACCTTCCCCCCACTCCTCCTCCCACTCCCCTGTTGCTGACCCTCCATGTGATCTCCATTTCTGCAGTCCTGTTCCTGTTCTAATTGTTTGCTTAGTTTGCTTTTGTTTTAGGTGTGGTTGTTAATATCTGTGAGTTTGCTGTCTTTTTACTGTCATATTTTTTATCTTCTTTTTCTTAGAGAAGTCCCTTTAACATTTCATATAATAAGGGCTTGGTGATGATTAACTCCTTTAACTTGACCTTATCTGAGAAGTGCTTTATCTTCCCTTCCATTCTAAATGAAAGCTCCTTTGGGTAGAGCAACCTTGGAAGTAGGTCCTTGCCTTTCATGACTTGGAATACTTCTTTCCAGCCCCTTCTTGCCTGCAAGGTCTCTTTTGAGAAATCAGCTGACAGTCTCATAGGAACTCCTTTGTAGGTGACTGTCCCCTTATCCCTTGCTGCTTGTAGGATTCTCTCCTTCATTTTAATCTTGGGTAATGTAATTCTGATGTGCCTTGGTGTGTTCCTCCTTGGGTCCAACTGCTTTGGGATTCTCTGAGCTTCCTGGACTTCTTTGAAGTCTATTTCCTTTGCCAGATTGGGGAAGTTCTCCTTTACTATTTGTTCAAATAAGTTTTCCACTTGTTGCTCTTCTTCCCCTTCTGGTACCCCTATAATTCAGATGTTGGGACATTTAAAGATGTCCTGGAGGTTCCTAAACCTCTCCTTATTTTTTGAATTCTTGTTTCTTCCTTCTTTTCTGTTTGGTTGTTTCTTTCTTCTTTCTGGTCCACTCCATTGATTTGAGTCCCAGTTTTCCTCCCATCACTATTGGTTCCCTGTGCATTTTCCTTCATTTCACTTATTGTAGCTTCCATTTGTTCATCTAATTTGCAACCAAAATCAACCAATTCTTTGACTATTCTGAGCACCAGGGCTTTGAATTGTGCAGCTGATAGGCTGGCTATCTCTTGGTCACTTAGATGAATTGGCTCTGGGGCTTTGATCTGTTCTCCCATTTGAGACATTTTTGGATTTTTTTTTGGGGGGGGGGGTCTGGTCTCAGCTGTCACGTGGTGATGGGCGAGCCTTAGGTGTTCACCAGGGCAAGGCAACCCAGTTGCTGGGTTGTGACACTTTATGTGGGGGTGGGGTACGAGAGGGAACAATGGTCTTACTCTGCTCTCTCTCCTATTTCAGTCCCTTCCGCTGCTTTCCACAAGCAAATTGGGCCCTTCTGGTGCTGATTTCTGTGTGGGTGGGCTTGTGTACGTTCTAGGACCCTGTGGGTCTCTCCAACAAACTCTCCTGTGAGGCTGGGAGTCTCTCCTGGCACCTCAACCCCCACAAGTGTTTTCAATCGGTGTTTTTAGGTTTTATTTCCTGGCGCTGGGGCTCTGGGTTGCGAGGTCTGTCTCGCTACCCATTTTTGCCTGGATTATCTGCGCACGAATGTGGGACCGCCTGGTCAGCCAGCCACCTTGCGCGGCCTGACTGGGTCTGCCTGTTGCCACTCTGCGCCCAGGGTCCGCTAGTGGCTGCCTGCGTGCCTGGGGTCTGCTAGCCAATGCCTGCTTGCTGGATCTTCTGTGCACCCTGTTCCGCCAACCTCCACTTTTTACCAGTCTGGATGAATGGTTGTCAGACTTTTGAACAGTTCAATTTTCTGTTAGTTCTGGTTGCTTTCTTGTTTCTAAATCTTTGCTGTCCTTAATTTTGGTTGTGCAAGGAGGCACAGTGTGTCCACCTAAGCCTCCATCTATCTTGCCGGAAGATCCTAAGTGCCTTTTATGCATTAATTTATGTAAGGCTCTGAACAACTCAGTAAGGTATGTAATATTTATATATCAATTTACAAATAACAAATCATTGGCATAGACAGGTTGAGTTACAGGAGTCTGTCCAAAGGGACAATGCCAAGAATGGAACAAAACAATCTGGTTCCAGAGTCCTATCTACTAACTACTGTGCTATGTATAATGCCTCTGATACTCACTATCACACTCAACATTAAAATTGCTT
Source organism: Anoura caudifer (assembly GCA_004027475.1). NCBI lineage: Eukaryota > Metazoa > Chordata > Mammalia > Chiroptera > Phyllostomidae > Anoura > Anoura caudifer. Next base: position 18,372 of record PVKU01007364.1, read on the forward strand.
ATCAACCACTAGAGGGCATGGATTGTGATTATCCTTTGCACAGCTACATCGTCTGTACCAAGCAGAAGTCTTGAGACTCATGAATAAATCATTGTTGAGTTCTTCACAGATAATGCTTTCCCCTCTAGACTATGTTCCCTTAAAGGTCAGAAACAACAAAAGTGATACTGCAGCACATCCCTTAAGAGTGTATGGCACCTAAGTGAAAAAAAATTAATACAAAGAAGTTCTTACTCCAGACATTCCTAAACACCTGCTGAATGAATATATCTTTTAATTAACAAAGTCTTGAAGCAAATTATGAGAATGAGAAGCCTGCTTCAAGATAACAAACAGAGCCACCTCTCTAAACCTAACTGCAAGAAATCAATAGCTGCCTTAAATATTTTACTTTACTAGTAGGCAATTTAGTGAATTGCGGTAAAACATTACATGAAATAAAAGCTGTCCATCACTACATGAGTACTTCCTCTAAAAGAACTTTTTACTTAAAAAAAAACATACTTAGCAAAAAGATAAGTTTGCATATGGTTACATTACTTTTAAAATAACGACTCTCTTCATAGAATACTTCTAAATAGTAAATTCCCCTTATTTCACTCAAATCACCCAGGAATTTAAAAATTAAGCTTAATTTGGGCAAAGGAAACAAAAATAGACAATTCTAAGAATTACACAATATTTAAAAGAGCAATTTCAAACTGTAACCATCTCTGAATTACTTATATAGGTATTAGCCACAGTAAACCTCAGCATCGGGCAGGCTTTCCCCTAAATACACCAGAAATTCTACCATGGTTATCATTTCAACTCAGAACAATTTCCAAATTACCTTGGATGCTAGAAAAACACATAGGAAATGAACAATTCCTTTGTGACACTATTCTGGAAACAATGTCAAAGTTTTTGCTTAAACAAAAGTATCAACTCTTAAAATTTCAATATCTCAAAGAATTAAGCTAAAATTGTAATATTTAAAGTGGTCTGGGTAATTTATGAACATTTGCATTAAAGAAGTAGGTTCTCCAGATTCAGTAATTCCTGCCAAGGCCACACCTTCTAACCTTCCTGTAATCCACAAGTAAAATGGACAGGGAGCAATGTAAAAACTGCTAAGAGCTAAAGTGAAATTACAGGTAAGTGATCTCCATACAATCAGAAGCGGGGGAAACTGAACCCAGGAGGCTAGCAGGGACCAGGCGGCGGCTAGCTGGCCGCTGTGGAACACTTGCGACCTACTACAAGAAAAAAACACCTTCCTTCCTTATAGCTTCTTCCTTCCCCAGGAGGGTTGAGGGGATGGGGGAGGTCCCGGAAGACATTCAAAGGAGAAAAACACACCCCAAGTTCCTAAATCAAGTTTCTGCCTACTACCTTCTTCCAAAACAGGCAGCCGGGCAGTTCTCGAACCCGCCGGAAATTTGGGGGTAGTGAGACCGGTGGGCGATGGGGCAGAACCCAAGCCGAAGCATTCATTACACAGGGCATCTCTTTCCACCAGCGGAACCGGGGCACACCGTTTCCTCCAGGAAGCTCAATTTTCCCTCAAAACCGCAACCCTGGCCAGCCCAGGGCCACGCCTCGCCGAGCCCGTCTCCACGCCAGGCCGGGCCCAGGCCTCCGCCACCGCCCGCCCGCCCGCCCTCCCTTCCCGGCCGCTCTCCGCAAGCTGCGGACGACAGCGACAGCTCGGCAGGGGCACTCACATCCGTCCGTGTCCTCCTGCAGGTCCTCTTGGAGCAGCGAGAGGTCTGCGCCAAGGAGAGAAAAGATAGGCCCAGTCAGCGCCCCCACGACCTGCCACCCCCGCCACCCACCCCCCCGTCTCTGCCCCGCGGCGCCTCCCCGCGCCCCGACCCCGCGCCCGCCACGGCCCCACACAGGGCGGACGGGTGGACGCGGGGAGGCGCCGCCGCCGTCGCGCTGCCAGGAGAACAGGGGGCCACGTACCCGCCATCTTGTGGTCACCCCCTCCTCCTCGGTCTCCCGGGGATCCGGGGCTACATGGAGCGGCGCGAGCCGGGGAGCCGGTGGACGCGCGCGGGAGGGGCGGTGGAGGAAGGACGGACCGGCGGAGGCGCGCGCACGCACGCGCGCGCGCCGGGCGGGCCGAGGCCCCGGACTGGGCCGCGGGTGAAGTGACTCCGGGGCACCGTGGATGGGCGGGCGCCGTGGGCCTCAGGCCTCGCCCCGCCTTGCCTGTCCGCTCCGGGGCTGCTGGCGCTTCCTCCCGCCTACCCCACTCTCAGCTTGCCCCGGCGGCGCGCGCTCACACCCTCGGCCAGAGGCGCCCTCAAGCCGAGGGCAGCGACGGAGGCGCGCAAGCTGCCGCCGGCCCGGGACCTTGCGGCTTGTGCCGGGAAACTGAGCCGGGCAGGGCCTCCCGCGGCCCAACACGCTTTATTGGGTCACCGGCCTCGCCTACCACCTCGTCGGCCGCAGCCCTTCTATGCGTGTTGTTCGCCGTCCCTCGCCCCCTCCCCAGGACCGCACGTACATCGGCGGCGATTCGAGGCCGGGCGGAGGAAGCACCGCCTCCCGGCGCACCCGGGGCCGGTCACGAAGTGGCTGGTAACAAAGCCCAGGGCCCGGCTGCCTGGTCTTGGAGTGACAAAATTACCTTTGTTCAGCCGGCTTTCACACCTAGCACCTGTAAGTCTTAGACCCAGGTTATTACCCCTATGCCCTTCTAATCCCCAGCTGACAAAGCAAAAATCCCCCAGCAAGGGCGTTGGCAGGCCTGAGTTCGGCTCTAAATTCTGCCATTTACTTAATAGGCAGGTGATCCATTTGTGAAATGAAGTATGATAACTGCCTCTTGGGATTTTTGGAATTAATGAATAATGTAAGGAACCTAGCACAGTACTTAATATCTAGGAGGTGTTCAATGAAGAGTGCCTGTGATTAGGTTTTTTTCCCTTTAAATAATTAGTTAAATAATTTTGGTAGTACTTGAGGTGCTCAACTGAATTCTTTATCATAGATTTTTTACCCTTTTTTTTTTACATGTGTGTGATTAGCTGAGGCTCCCAAGTGCAAAGTGGAGGCTAAAGTTATTTTTTTATCCCGTTTCACGCTGTTCTATTTCCACCTCCAATTCTACCCAAAGCCTCCAAAGTGATAAAGTGGAGAACAAAACAAGGACTTGTTTAATTGATGCTACATTGGGGGTCTGGTCTCTTGGGAAGAGGAGGAATTCTAAATAGTTAATCAGCTTGTTCTTCCTTTCTGCATGTGGTGTTAACCAAGGAAGGATCAGTCTAAAGAATCAGATCCCCTGAAATTCATAATTCCCTGTATTAAAAAACTTCCATCAGATATGGAACACATTGTATATTAAGTATTAAACTTATGAGCATAATAAAAATTGAACTACAGTCTGTAACTCCAGGTGTGTGTGTCTAATGTTCTCAAATACAGAATAAAAACTAAAGTCTAAATTATCATATATTTCTCTTCTTCCCTTGCAGAATGCCCTATATGAATTCCGCTGACACCAACTATCAAAATAACAAGGAGTTAAAAATTCATGAACCATGGACAGAAACCAGCCCCCATTGACTCAATCTGTGACAGCTTTGCCCTGCTGTGATATGCCTTTGTTGACACCTACCTACCACTTTAGCAGTTCTGGGTGGAAGGAGGAGGGAAGAGGATTTGGCTCAGCACTAACTGGTGATCTCTAAACAATATAAAATTTAGAGTGCCAACTATTCTTCAGCAAAATATAAAGACAAAACTGTCTTAAGGATGTACACAGTATAATTCTCAGTGATCATGATAAAATAAGTAGAGTTTATATACCAAATGCTAGCCTGGGATACAGAATGACTAATTTGCCTTTGATAGCTAGGCCCCAGTACGTTTTATCTCATTATTCTCTGAAAAGGCAGCAAAGGTGGAGGCCCTGTATAACTTTGTACTATATATTGTTCAAGAGCTATGCAATTTGGTTATCGTCTTATCTGCATTAACCATACTGGTTTTTGCAGACATTTCAGTGAGGGTATCCTCCTTCATGATTTAGCATGAATACAGTTTTTTTACATTTGACTTTTTCTCCCTCTCCTTTCTCAAAGATAAGATCAATGATGTTTAAACCAGTATTTATGAAATGCACTCTGTTCCCTCATTATAAAAAATGATATTTAAACAAAGAATAGCAATAATTATTCTGTTTACCCTTACTCCAATTTCACTTGAAATATAGCCTGTGGGTAAACCAGAGACTCAGTGAGTGTGTGGTTTAGTGGTCAGACTACAACATGATGTCTGAATTCTTAACCTGTCTGCCCCTGAAATGTGTAAAATAGAGTGTCACAAGTCAACCTTTAAAAAAGTATCATCCAGTTATGTATCTAGTAAGGCCGAATTTTTCAGAATAAATTCCCTTTTAAATGATAGTGAAAATTTTCATTAGTAGCCAAGAAAACTTGGAAATTAATTAATTTGTTCTTTAAATACAAACATCGTAAATATGGGCAAGTTATTGCTAATAAACATAACCTACCTGGCATTGCTTGATGCTATCCCATTTATTAATGTTTACATTGGTAATGGAACCATTTACTTTTTTCTTCAGAATGATCATTCCTGAAGCTGAAAGTACATAAAAGGCAGATTATCAGTTATTGTTTTCAGTAGTAAAAAATCAATCTGAAAATGAAGAAATATGATACAATTGCTTTTTAAACAAATTTTAACATTTATTTACTTTGGTGTTTTTTGTTTTTTTTTAAAGACGGTTCATGAGATGTCCCTCACAGACTGTCACCCCCAAGTAAAAAACAAATGTTTTCCTTTTTTAAAATTTATTTATTGCCAATCTCTTATGTAAACCCTCTATATATTTTTTGGTAAATTTTATAAAAGTAAATATATGTGTGAAATTTGTCTTTCCATTCTGCACTTCTAGCTCCATGTCAAGATGACATTCTGAAATGTGAAATCTTAGCCTTTTCTAGAGCTTTCATAATTTGGCTTTATTTTTCGAAAACACTGGATCCCTTTTTATTGACTTCAGCTAAACATACATTTTCTGATACCATCCTAGAAAGAGAAAGGGAGGGGGAAATAAGGGAAGAAAGAGAAGGGGTAGAGAAGGAAGGAAGGAAAGGGAGGGGAGGGAAGGGAGGAGGGAAGGAAGGAAGGAAGGGGAAAGGAACAAAAGCTACAGAACTGAGCTCCATCCAGAGTTATTCCTATTCAGACTGTTCTTTCTCCATTTACAGGAGTTGAAGGTGGCCCATAGAATGCATCAGAGCTTAAGTTCTGTTCCACTTTCAGCCAAGGCTGCAAGTTTCTTAGCATATTCTTCTGAGCACAATAATGCATCCTGTTAGGATCACCATTGTAAACCAAGTATAAAGAAAAATAAATCCTCTGTTTCTTATGCACCACCATGTAAGTACTCCAGTGCTTTTTCACTGTGCTCCAGGTTAGCAGAGCCAAAAGGATTCTCCACTGAGCAATTTTGTAGTTGTTTAAGCTGAGGTAAGTCATTCTATACAATTTGTTGCATGCATTTTAATTTTATTTTAAAAAAACTAAGATGTGAAAATAGTTAAGGGTTAAATGGATTATAATGGCAGTGTTAATTTTCTTAATACCTTTCTCTCATTAACACAGAAAGTATTAGTTACAATCACATTCAAAGCAATGTGGAAGAGGCCACCCAGATGTTGTTGGCAGTGTATAGAGTATATGCTGAGGAAATGTTTATTATTCTGAATCTGAATGGATGAGTCAAGTTGAACCAGGAGAAAAAACATAAGCAAACCACACATTCAAACCCAGATAAACTTGGTGATTAAACTATGTCTTGATTCCAAGGTCCTTTCACTCTAATGCTGCCCTGTGGTTCTGTAACTAAGAAGAAGATGCTTCTATCATAATTTCATCTTTCTGTATATCTCTCTATATCAAAACTGTGTTCCTGGTCCTTAATTGCTTCATCTGGTGAGAAAAATATTAGCACAATTATATTAGCACAATACAATTCATACAAAAGATAGCTAATACATTTTTTAACTTTTTATTTTGAAATAATTACAGATTCATAGGAAGCTGCCAAAAAAAAAAAAAAACATGCAGGGAGGTTCTGTGTAACTTTCACCCAGTTTCTCTCAATGGTAATGTGGTTCATTTTGAAACATTTTGAGAACTATGTACCAGGCATTATGCTAAGTGCTTTTGCGTGTATTTCCAATTTAATCCCTGAAACAACCCTGTAAAGTAGGTATTGATATTCGCATTTTAAAAATAGAAGAAACCAAAGTCCAAAGATGTGATTTTGACAAAAGTCAGAGTAGAGGGGGAGGGGAGGGAAAAGGAGAAAGAAGGAGGAGGGAGAGGAAGAAGAAGAAAAAATGTTTACTTGACTTAATTAATTGATTATTTAGTAATTATTTTGCTTTGCTTTTTGAAACAAGATGTTGTTCAATGAGTGAGGTAAACTTTGCCTTTCTCAAGGCAAATTAGGGAAGCCAGTGCACACTCTTATATTCTTATTTACTGTTTCTCTCTTACCCTTTATTTCTTCCCTCCCCTTTAAGTCTTCAACTGTCCTCCCCTCTGCAGCAAGTTTAGGAATCTCAATCTCTCCTTGCCCCTCCAAGTTTCTTGGACAAAAACCACTGGCGAAGGTTTCCAAGCCTGAAACTTGAGAGAAAATACTAATGCCAATCATGAGACAATGCCGCCATCTTCCTCAACTCACAGGTACCCAGGCCATGAGGTGGCGTCAATAGGGCCTAGGCTCTGCATCCCAGGCTTTGTCACTGCATATCTGTGGATTTTGAATAATTATTTCACCTCTTTCTGATTTGGTTTCCATGGTTGTGAAATAGAAATAATAAAATAGAAGTGCCTTTCTCGTGCATTCTTGTGAGAATTAAAGGAGTTAATATTTGTAAAGTAATGAGGCAGTGGCTGGTACATGGAAAAATTCAATAAGTAAACTCAACAGAGAATGTATTAAATAATTGTCTATTCTGACCATGCCAAATTACTGATGTAAAGAGTAATGTTAGTAGATTAGCTGACTTCCAAATAACTTTGCCTTTGAATTCTTTCTCTTTAACTGTCACTGTTCTTCAGAAAATGGAAATGGCACCTACCTCCCCACCCCCAATTTAGTGGTGTTTCAGATGGACCTGAATCCCCACACTCACAGAGCTCTCATTTCTATCTTCCTGCTGTTTTAGAAAGAAATAGTGCATATATTAGGGATATAATGGCACTTGACTTCAACCTTGGTGTTCAGCGCAAATTTGGTATTTAATTCTAGCTTTGATTTTAGCCTTTGGAAGGCCAAACAGCCCACTGTTTGCTTCAGTATCATTTCTAGCATCACTGAGACTTTGCTGCTCAGTGATCATATGTGTGCACAGGTTCTCATAGCATCTAATCAGTGTGACAGTCTCAGTAGTAGAAATAAACTTGGCATGGATTTGTTATTATCTGAGGATACCCTTTCAAATATAATTAAGCATTCTAAATGTAACTTAAGAGGAAATCTCCTTAATATGCTTCCTATGTTGAAATTCTGTCAAAGTTTTACATAAATTTATAATTATCAGAGTAAATGCTGCAATAATAATAAATACTGTGAAAACTATTTTAAAAAGAAAATTTTATTTTGTTTTTATTTATTTTTTCTCCATTGCCATTTCCCCCGCTATCTAGACCCTCTTCCAGATCCCCTGTGAGAGGATCTGGAAGAGGGCATGTGAGACGCAATTGATCGATGTTTCAATGGAAAAAAAAAAAAAGAAGAAAAAAGGAAAAGAAGCTAATTTTGCCATAGCTACAGCAAACAAGAAAAAAAATAAAAGACATCCAAATGTGAGAGGAAGAAGCAAATCTGTCATTATTTTCAAATGATGTGATACTGTATATAGAGAACCCTAAAGAGTCCACACATACACACACACAAATAGAACTGATAAATGAATTCAGTAAAGTAATAGGATACAAAATTAATATTCAGGAATTGGTTATATTTTTATATACCAATATTAACTATCAGAAAGAGAAGTTAAGAAAACAGTATCATTTATAATTACACCAAAGAAAAGAAAAAATAAAATACTTCAGAGTAAATTTAACCAAGGAGCTAAAAGACCTGTACTCATAAAATTGTAAGAATTGAGGAAAAAAATTGAAAAAGATACAAATAAATGGATGTTTATATTATGCTAATGGTTAGAAAGAATTAACATTGTTAAAATGTTCATACTATCCAAAGCAATCTGTAGACTTAACACAATCCCTATCAACAAACCAATGGCATTTTTCACAGAACTAAAAGAAATAATCCTGAAATTTATATGGGACCACAAAAGACCCCAATAGCTACAGCAATCTTGAGAAAGAAGAACAAAGTTGGAGCCATCACACTACCTGATATCAAACTATACTACAAGGCTGCAATAATTAAAGCAGCATGGTACTGTCATAAAAATAGACATATAGATCAATGGAAAAGAATAAAGAGCCAAGAAATAAACCCGTACTTATATGATCAATTAACCTACAGCAAAAGAGGATAGAATGGGGTAAAGACACTCTCTTCAATAAATAGTGTTGGAAAAACTGGATAGATACATGCAAAAAAAAAAAATAAAACTATACTACTTTCTTACACCATATACAAGAATAAACTCAAAATGGATTAAAGACTTAAATGTAAGATTCAAAACCAAAACTTCAAGAAGAAAGAATAGGCAGTAAACTCTCTGACATTGCTTAGTAATATTATTATTATTATTTGGATCTATCTCCAAGAGCAAGGGAAGTGAAAGAAGAAATACACAAATGGGAGTTCATCAAACTTAAGTTTTGGCACAGCAAAGGAAACCTTCAACAAAATGAAAAGACAACCTACTGAATGGTAGAACATATATATTTGCCAATTCTACATTCGCTAAGGGGTTAATATACAAAATTTATAAAGAACTCATAGAGGGATGGGTGGGTGGGCTGGGAAGGGTATAAAGGACAGAAAACTGTATTTGAACAATTTAAATAAAATTATAAAAAACATACAAAAAATAAGATAAAATATTCTAAGCTTGAATTAAAAAAAAAAAAGGAGAGGGAAGAGGGCGGCATGGTAGGAGGGAGCAGATTCCACTTCCCGCTACACACTGGAGAAAAACCTAGCAGATCTACGGAGGAACAAAGCAAACAGCCAACAGTACCACAGCATATATGAAAATAAGATCAAAAATTGTAGCAGACGTTGAAAAATCAGATGTAAGGAGAGTACTTCAGGACAATAAGGGCCCAGGGATCAGCTCGGAGATCAGGGCATTTGCGGCCCCAGGCCTGGTGCCAACCGGGTCTGCCACAGGACTCTAGGGAGGGAGCTGGGTCAACCGCTCCCTCCCTGGCCAAAGTTTGAGCAACACCAGGAGAGGCCTAGTTGCTTAAAGTTGCAGAAAGGGGAATAAGGGCTGAGTGGCAAATCCACAGGGGCTGTGAGCACCCACGCATAGCCCTGGGAGGAGTGCGCCCGAGCCTGTGCGATCAGAGGTGGCCTGGCCACGTGCCTGCAACCGGAGGAGGAGGCTTTGCGGAAGACCCAGCACCCACGCCCATGAACCCAGGGTGAGGGCGTGCACCGCAGTAAACCCGGAGCCCACACATGTAAACTCGGGCACTGCACATGCACTCCATAGGAGACTGGAGCTCACACTGGTACACCAAGGAAAGCACGCACTTGGGAAGGGCCGAATCCCATGCCCAAGGCCCTGCAGAGAGGTGCCGGGCTAGCCCTGGGAAGAGTGCTTGAGAGGCTGACTGAGTACTGAACTGGAAGGGAGAAAAGTGATACCAGTCACCCCTCAGCCTGCTGCAACCAGAACACCAGAAAAACCCGTTTGGCCAATTTGAAACCAGCAAGAGGTTTTTTTGGTTTTTGTTTTGTTTGTTTGCTTGCTTGATTTTTTAAGTAATTTTTTATTTTTTAATCTCTCAATTCCTTTTGATTCTCTTTCCTTCTTTCTTGTTTTATTCCTTCTTCCTTTCTTTTCAATTTTATCTCTTCTTCCTTCCTTCTGCTTTTTTTCCTTTTTTTTTTCTCTTTTAAATATCCACAAGTGAGACAAAAAACCCTGGAACTGTGAAAAGACCAGAGTTGGACCCAAAGAGGGGGCATCCCAACAGCTGAGATAATGAGACAAAGTTCACCTTGCTATTACAGAGAACCTGAGAGTTATTGCATATTTGTATTATTATTTTTTCATTATTCTTACATCTTTTATTTGAAAAGTATTTTTGTATTCCTCTTCTTCCTGTTTAGTCTTCTTTGCTTGGCTGGTTATATTGTATCATTTGACAGGTTTCCCCTGTTCTCTCATTCATAGTGTGTTGCTAATTTACTGTCCTTCACTTCACTCGTGTTCTATTAGCACACTACTCAAGGTTCTATACTCCCTATTCTTGTTATCTAGATCTCATAGGTTCTGTCATATGATTGTTGCTCTAATATTATTATAAATAATAGCTGTTCCATACGATTGTAAATACTACACAACACCCCTGCCAGATCTTAGCCCACTTCACGGTTTCCTGAACTCTTACTGTGGTGGTTAACTCTGTTCTCTCACACACTACACCTATTTACTATCCTTTACTCTCACCTTACCTCAGAATCTGACTTCCCACAAGCTCACTGGATTCCAGATCCAACTCACAATCCTTCCCTCCCCAACAAGAATCTTGTCTTCTTTCCATCCTTTCTAAAAAGTGGCTAGTTGGGGGGAATGATCATGGTTAATACTATACATAGCCAAAGCGTCTCCTATCTTTTCTCTACCAGCTGCTACTGTAAATATCATAGAATACTCTTGCTGTCTTAAACCATTTTGCCTTACCCCTCCAACTGATCACAAAAAAGAGTAGGTGGAAGCTGTGAACACCAGGATACCCGAAGGAGACTGCACCACTGAATCTCATAGGCATTCTACCACAGAAGTTCACACCATAAACCCAAGGAGACAAAACAGATCAAGTTAAGAAACTGAGGATAACAAGAAGAGTCTCACAAACAGTGGGAAGACAAAGAAACAATCCCCAAATGAAAGGAAAGGAGGAAGCCTCAGAAGGAATGCTAAATGAAGTAGAGGCAATTCAACTATCAGATATTGAGTTCAAAGCAATGATTATCAGGAAGCTCAGTGAGTTCTCAGTAAGCTACCAGAAACTACAGGGAAACTACAATGAACTGACTGCAAACTATATCAACATGAAAAAGGAAATAGAAACTATCAACAAGGGCTAAGAGGAAATGAAGAATACAATTTCTGAACTGAAGAACACAGTAGAAGGAATCAAAAGCAGGGTCAATGAAGCAGAAGATCAGATCAGTGAGCTGGAGGACAAAGTAGAAAAAAAAAACAGAGCAAGAAAAGGAAAAGAGGCTCAGAAAGAATGAAGAGTGGTTAAGGGAAATGCGAGACAACAAGAAATGTAATAATAATAGGGATACCAGAAGGAGAAGAAGAAGAGCAAGGGAAAACCTATTTGAAAAAGTAATGATGGAAAACTTCCCTAATTTGATGAGAGAAAAAGTCACACAAATCTAGGAAACACAGAGAGTCCCAATCAAGAGGAACCCAAAGAGACCCACTTCAAGACACATCATAATTAAAATGGCAAAATTCCAAGACAAAGAGAGATGCTTAAAGGCAGCAAGGGAGAAAAAGGAAGTAACATACAAGGGAGCCCCATTAAGGTTAGCAGCTGACTTCTCAATGGAAACGCTCCAAGCCAGAAGAGAATGGCAAGAAATATTCCAAGTAATGAGAACCAAAGACTTGCAACCAAGACTACTTTACCCAGCAAGGCTCTAAATCAAGATAGAAGGCCAAATAAAGAGCTTCCCAGACAAAAGAAGTCTAAAAGAATACACCTCCACCAAACGAGCTCTGCAAGACATGCTAAAGGAACTGCTTTAAGGAAAGGAAGGAAGAGAGAGAGAGAGAAACAAGAATACAGGTATGAAAATGGCAATGAATAAGTACCTATCAATAATAACATTAAATGTAAATGGATTAAATGCTCCAACCAAAAGACACAGAATAGCTGAATGGATAAGAAAGCATGACCCATACATATGCTGCCTACAACAGACCCACCTCAGGACAAAAGACCTACACAGACTCACTCAGATTAAAGGGCTGGAAACTTTTCCAAGCAAATGGACGGGAAAAAAAACCTGGAGTAGCAATACTAATATCAGACAAAATAGACTTCAAAAGAAGAGCTATAAAAAGAGACCCAGAAAGTCACTTCATAATACTCAAGGGAACAATCCTCCAAGAAGACATAAACATCGTAAATATATATACACCCAACATAGGAGCACCTAAATACATCAAGAAAATCTTAGAGGACTTCAAGAAAGATATTGACAGCAACACAATTATAGTAGGGGATTTTAACACCCCACTGTCAAAAATGGACAGATCTTCCAAACAAAATATCAACAACAACATTGTGGCATTGAACAATGCCCTAGATGAAATGGACTTAACTGATATATACAGAGCCCTTCATCCCAAGAAGGCTAAATGCACATTCTTTTCAAGTGCACATGGCACATTTTCAAGGATGGGCCACATGATAGAACACAAAACAAGCCTCAGCAGATTCAAGAAGGTTGAAATGGTACCAAGCATTTTCTCAGATCATAGGGAACTGAAACTGGAAACCAACCCCAAGGAAAAAAACCCAAAACACTTAAAATCATGGAGATTGAATGGCATGCTATTAAACAATGAATGGGTCAAGGATGAAATTAAGGAATAAATGAAAAAGTTTCTGGAAACAAATGAAAATAAACTCACAACAACCCAAAATTTATGGGATGCAGGAAAGGCAGTCCTGAGAGGGAAGTTCGTAGCAATACAGGCCTACCTAAAAAAGATAGAAACATTTCAAATAAACAAGTTAACCCTACACTTACAAGAACTTGAGGAGCAACAACAAAGGCAGCCCAGAGCAAGTAGAAGGAAGGAAATAACCAAGATCAGAGCAGAGTTAAATGACATAGAGACTAAAAGCATAATTCTAAAGATCAATGAATCCAGGAGCTGGTTCTTTGAAAAGATAAACAAAATCGACAAGCCTTTAAGCAGGCTCATCAAGAAAAAAAGAGAAAGGACCCAGATAAACAATCAGAAATGAAAGAGGAGAATTACAACTGATACTACAGAAATAAAAAGGATTGTAAGAAATTACTATGAAGAACTGTATGCCAAGAAATTTGCAAACCTAGGTGAAATGGACAAGTTTCTAGAAAAATATAATCTTCTAAAACTCAATTTTGAAGAAGAAGCAGAAAGCCTGAACAGACCAATAACAGCAGATGAAATTGAAGTGGTAATCAAAAAATTCCTGACACACAAAAACCCTGGACCAGATGGTTTCACAGAATTCTACAAAGCATTCAAGGAAGAGCTAACCCCTATGCTTCACAGGCTATTCCAAAACATCCAAAATGATGGAAGACTCCCAAACTCTTTTTATGAAGCCAGCATCATCCTAATCTGAAAACCGGATAAAGACACAACAAAGAAAGAAAACTTCAGGCCAATATCGCTGATGAACATAGACGCTAAAATCCTCAACAAAATATCTGCAAACCATATCCAACAATACATTAAAAAGATCATACACCATGACCAAGTGGGATTCATCCCAGGGATGCAAGGATAGTTCAATATTTGCAAATCAGTAAATGTAATACATCACATAAACAAAAGCAAAGACAAAAATCTCATGATCATATCAATAGATGCGGAAAAAGCATTTGACAAGGTACAGCACCCATTTATAATAAAAACACTCAGCAAAGTGGGAATTGAGGGACCATTCCTTAACATAATAAAGGTCATATATGAGAGACCTACAAACAACATCATACTCAACAGGCAAAAACTAAACTCTTCCACTAAGATAAGGAAGAAGACAAGGTTGTCCACTTTCACCACTTCTATTCAATATAGTATTGGAAGTTTTAGCCATAGTGATTAGACAAGAAAAGGAAATAAAAGGCATCGAAATCAGAAGGGAGGAACCAAAACTGTCATTGTTTGCAGATGACATGATAGTGTACATAAAAAATCCTATAGACTCAGCCAGAATACTGCTCGACCTAATAAATGAATTTGGCCGAATAGCAGGATACAAAGTCAATATCCAGAAATCAAAGGCATTTTTGTATACCAACAATGAAACAGCAGAAGCAGAAATCAAGAAAAAAATTCCATTCAATATAGCAAAAAGAAAAATAAAATACCTAGGAATAAACCTAACCAAGGAGGTAAAAGACCTGTATGCAGAAAACTACACAACACTGAAGAAAGAAATCAAGGAAGACACAAACAAATGGAAACATATACCATGTTCATGGATTGGAAGAATTAACATCATCAAAATGTCCATACTACCCAAAGCAATTTACAGATTCAATGCAATACCTATTAAAATACTAATGGCATATTTCACAGACATAGAACAAACACTTCAAAAATTTATATGGGGCCATAAATGACGCAGAATAGCTGCCTCAGTTTTGAGAAAGAAGAGGGATCACAATACCTGATACCAAACTATATTCAAGGCTGCTGTAATCAAAACAGCCTGGTACTGGCATAAAAACAGGCACATGGACTAGTGGAACAGAACAGAAGCCCAGAAATAAACCCAAGTCTCTGTGGTCAATTAATATTTGACAAATGGGGCAGCAACATAAAATGGAGTACAAATAGCCTCTTCAACAAGTGGCATTGGGAGAACTGGACAGCATGTGCGAAAAAATGAAACTCAAGCACCAACTTACACCATACACAAAAATAAATTCAAGGTGGATAAAAGATTTAAATATAAGCTGTGACACCATTAAAGTCCTAGAGGAGAACATAGGCAGGAAAATCTCAGATATTTCCCACAGCAACATTTTTACTGATATGTCCCCTAAAGCAAGGGACATAAAGGAAAGAATAAACAAATGGGATCTCATCAAAATAAAAGGCTTCTGCATGGCTAAAGAAAACAGTATTAAAATAAAAAGAGAACCAACTGTATGGGAAAACATATTTGCCAATGATACCTCAGACAAGGGTTTAATCTCCAAAATACATAAAGAACTTACATGACTCTACTCTAAGAAGACAAGCAACCCAAATAAAAAATGGGCAAAGGACTTGAACAGACACTTCTCTAAGGAGGACATACAGAGGATTCAGAGGCACATGAAAAGATGCTCAATATCGCTAGCTATCAAGAGATGCAAATTAAAACCACAATGAGATACCACTTCACACCAGTCAGAATAGCCATCATAAAGAAAGCAACAAACAACAAGTGTTGGAGAGGCTGTGGAGAAAAGGGGACCCTAGTGCACTGTTGGTAGGATTGCAGACTGGTACAACTACTATGGAAAGCAGTGTGGAATTTTCTAAGAAAACTAAAAATGGATCTACGTTTTGACCCAGCAATTCGCCTGCTAGGATTATATCCTAAGAACCCTGAAACACCAATCCAAAAGAACCTGTGCACCCCAATGTTCATAGCAGCACAACTTATAATAGCCAAGTGTTGGAAGCAACCTAGGTGCCCATCAGTAAATGAATGGATCAAGAAACTATGGTACATTTGCACAATGGAATTCTATGCAGCAGAAAGAAAGAAGGAGCTCCTACCCTTTACAACAGCATGGATGGAACTGGAGAGCATCGTGCTAAGTGAAATAAGCCAGGTGGTGAAAGACAAATACCATATGATGTCACCTTTAACAGGAACCTAATCAACAAAACAAACAAACAAGCATAATATAACCAAAGACACTGAAATTGAGAACAGGCTGACAGTCACCAGAGGGGAGAGGGGAGGGAATTTCAGGGGAAAAGGGGAAGGGTTTACAGGAACAAGTATAAAGGACACATGGACAGAATCTGGGGTGGGGGGGTGGAAATGGGAGGGAGTGGGGGAGGGCTGGGGCAGTGGGCTGGGATGGGAGTGAAAGACAGAAAACTGTACAAGAACAACAATTAAAAAAAAAAAAAACTCATACAACTCACCATGAAAAAAAAATCCAGTTAAAAATGATCAGGAAACTTATATACACATTTTCAAGGGAGTGCATATCCATGGCCAATAGACATGTGAAAAAATACTCAACATCACTAATCACCAGATAAATGCAAATTAAAACCATATGAGGTCCTAGCTGGGTGGCTCAGTTTGTTGGAGCATTGTGCCATACCATAAGTTTTCGGGTTTGATTCCCAGTGAGGGCATATACCTAGGTTGCCAGTTCCATCCCCAGTCAGGCTGCATCCAATCAATGTTTTTCTGTCATCTCTCTCTTTCTCCCCCTTCCCCACTTCCTCTCTCTCCAAAAATAATAAACTTAGGTGAGGATTAAAATAACCTCATGAGATACCATCTTACATGTGTCAGAATAACTATCAATAAAAACAAGTGTTGGCAAGGATGTGGAGAAAAGGAAACCCACATGTATTGTTGGTGGGATTGCAAATTGTTCCTCACAAAATTAAAAATAGAGCTAACATACAACCTAGCATTCCCACCTTTGGGTATTTACCTGAAGAAATCCAAACACTAATTTGAAAAAAATGTATGTATCCCTATGTTCATTGCAGCAATATTTACAAGAGCCAAGATATGGGTGTAACCTAAATGTTTATCATAGATGATTGGATAAAGAAGATGTGGTGCATATATACAATAGAATATTGATGCAGACACCGCCCCCCAGTGTCCGCATCATTATGGATGAAATGAGATATTCACATGGAGTCCGGTGGAAGAAAAGGGGCAGCATGGCTTTTCTTTCAAGAGAAGCAAAAAGCCACAGCCTTTGCCATGACCGGCCTTTATTGGTTTTCCCCAAACATTACATGATGGTCCTCATTTACTATGTACAGGTTCCCTTTAGGTGGTTGCCTTTTACAGACAACAAAGGAGATGATGCTGCTAATCACATTGCAGAAGAAGGATATTTGCAAATGAAAAGGAAAAGTGGTTGGACCGGTTACACTGGTCCTTGCAACATTTAGCATGGATTTTAGGAAGTTACAATAAGCACTTGCTGTCTCAATTCAGGGTGAGGGAGTTTTTAGCAAAAGCAAGACTCAAAGCAGCCTAGGCACATTGCAGGCCTGATTCCCCATGGGAGAACCTATCCGTGGGCGTGGGTCCTGTGCATCTCTGAGTGGGAGCTGGGTCCACACCATGCAGAATGGTCTCCTACAGAATATTATCTGGCCATAAAAAGGAATGAAATCTTACCATTTGTGGCGACATGGATGGACATAGAGGTATTATGCTAAGTGAAATTAATCAGACAGAGAAAGACAAACACCATACGATATCACTTATGTGTGGAATCTAAAAAAGGTAATAAAACAGAAACAGGTACAGAGAACAAACTGATGCTTGCCAGGTGGGCAGAGGGTTGGGAGGGTGGGTGAAAAAGGTAAAGGGATTAAGAAGTACCCATTGGTAGTTACAAGATAGTTATGGGAATATAAAATTCAGCATAGGTAATATAGTCAATAATATTGTAATAACTACGTATGGTGTCAGGGAGATACTAGACTTATGGTGGGGGGAATCACTTCATTAGTTATAGAAAGGTCTAACCACTATGCTGTATACCTGAAACTAATATAATATTGAATGTCAAGTGTAATTGAAAACTTAAACTTTAAAAAAATAATAGGGAAAATATCAAACCCACAAACACACATGTGCACAAACAAGAATTACACTCAGATTTTGTCTTGAGTTATTGGGTGTTTCATATTGAGATGTTATTTATTGAGGAGGAAAGGACTGGGGGAGTGCAAGAGGGAGTATAATAGAGTAAGAGTTCAATGCTGGATTTGTTAAAACTGATATTCCTGTAAGATAACCAACTGGAGATGTTAAATGGGAAGTTTGTTGAGCTAAAGTAAGGTCCAAGAAAGAGGTGGAGAAAGGAAAGTTAAGTAAGGTGTACAGTGGCCACAAAATACTGAACACAGAGCACAGCAGAAATCTTTGGATTTCCAGTCCTGTGTTCTTGCAACCTCGTGCAAATGCCTAGTCAATAACATTATGGTATCATTTAATTAGGTATAAGAGCATACTTCCATGGGGCATATTGAGAATAAATGCACAAGCACCTCTGCAGCAAATAAATGCACAAATACTGCTTTTCATTTTACTTCTTAGAGTCAAGAGCACAGAAATAAGATCCAGAAGGCTTGACATTTACTTTTAGCCTTGCCACATACTGGTTTAATTGAGCCTCACATAAGTGAATTCATAGTGTCAGATGATCTCTTAGATACCTATTAATTTAAAAATTTGACAACTCCCCAGCAATTTCACTCCTAGGTACATGGTCTAAAAATATTCTTGTATATGTGCACAAGGAGATATGTTCATGAATCCTCACTAAAAACATTGTTTAAAACAGCAAATTTAAAGGAACTTAATCAACCACCTAAATAAATAAATAAAACATATTTACATGACAGAATGTTACTAAGGTATTTTAAAAAAATGAACTAGATCTGTGTGTATATATAAAGATCACAAGTATAGAATGTTAAATGTGAAAAAGTAGGTCTTAGAATAGTACTTGAAATAATTCAACTTTTGTAAAAGTATGTATATGTAAAAATGATAAAAACTAGATAAGAAGGATGCATTTCTGGTTAATTGTTGGAATGGGGAAGGAAACAAAATTAGGAATGGGCTGTATAAAAAAAGCTTCAAATTGTTTTATAGAAAATTATATTTGAAGTGCTAGCAGTATTAAAAAGGAGTCTGTTATTCTTTGCACATTTATATTAACTTTATGACTCAAAACAAGAAAATAATCTTTAATAACTGCATTTGATTTTAAGTTCTAAAAAATATCTTTTGAGCTAAGAATCTTTTGGGGAAGAAAAGGCCTATTTAAAAACTCCTGCTGTCTCAATTTCACAAGGAGAAAAAAAGATCCTGAACAACATACAAAAAATCCACATTGAACTATCTTTAATCCGAATAGATATGCCACAGTGTAAAAACAGTAGGGAAAAAAGAACTCATAGAGAAAAAATAGATACCCAAAGTATATTTTGTTCCTTCTAATAAACTTAAAAATAGATGCCACAGGAACACTTACAGGAAAAAATTTCTTATAGATTTGTTCCCACAGA
Organism: Anoura caudifer; assembly: GCA_004027475.1. Classification (NCBI taxonomy): domain Eukaryota; kingdom Metazoa; phylum Chordata; class Mammalia; order Chiroptera; family Phyllostomidae; genus Anoura; species Anoura caudifer. Next base: position 37,601 of record PVKU01007364.1, read on the forward strand.
CACTCAACATTAAAAGTGAAGGGGATAAAAGTTTTGCCACCCTAAAACTGCCTTTTGGGATATTGACTTAAAGCAGTTTATTAAGAAACAAAAGAATGAGAAAGAACGTTTGACCCACCCCTTTCCTGTCCAAGAGATTCTCAGTTGGGAAGACCTGCTTCAGGAAGGAAATCCTGGCACATTCATCATAGCCCAATATAAATGAAGTGTGGTAGATAGGAAGGCTCCAACAGGGCTTGGTAACTAGGTTACTGCTTGCGTCCCATTGTTTCTGGTTTGCCTAGCAAAAATTTGCCTTTCACGTGTGTTCAGCTCTTCCTCAACTACCTGTAAATTGCCCATTTTCTTTGAAATCTCACACCCCTGCCCCCTCACTTCTTTGTCCACAATGATGTATAACCCTCAACTGCCCAGTGTGTTTTGGGGTCTCATATCTTATGACTCAGCATCCCTGCATGTACATCCATAACAAACTTTGGTCATTTTCTCCTGTTAATGTCTCTGTTAATTTGATTATTAGCTCAGCTAAAAGAATGTAGAGGGTGGGAGGAAAAGTAGGAGGAAAAGCTTGTCAAAATATTTACTATTGGTCTGCCAACCATTTTCTGTAATTGAAGAGAGGATTAAAAAAAAACACCATTTATTTATAGTATTTATTTATTTATAGGAGGGAAGGAAAAAAAGAGGGAGAGAAACATCAATGTGAGGGAGAAATATTGATCAGCTGCATCCTGCATGTGCATGCCCTGAACAAAAACTGAACCCACAACCTAGGCATGTGCCCTGGCCGGGAATTGAACCGGCAACCTTTCACTTTGTGGGACAATGCCTGACCAACTGAGCCAAACTGGTCAGGGCAAAGACATAGGTATTTTTGAGATTTTTCCAAGTGCACAATTCTTTCAAGGAAATATGGTACTGAAACAATTTTCCTGAATTATTTTGTTATGTACAAAAGATTAGTGCTATTGTTAATGTGCCAGTGACAGTTTAGCCTTGTGAATGTGCAGTGAAATGACTACAAAAGTGATTTCACAGAATAATGAAGTGATTTCACAGATGAATAACATTGACAAATTTTGTTCCTGCACAATAACATTGAACTTTAAAATATTGATCACTGGAGAATTTAAGGGTAAAATTATAACTCTAATTAAATTTTTGACAACATGCCATTTATTTCTGTATCCAGAAGTGTAATCTGCAATATTCAACTTCTGCTTCAGCTTTGAGTGAATTTGGAGCTCTCCCAGGTTTGGCTAAATATGGTTTATAAGATGTGGTAACTTGGCACATATTCGGCATGTTGCTCAAATGCATATCATTAATAAATATGTGTATATGCATGTTACGTGACTTATTTACAGCTTCTTTATATTTTTCCTCAGCATCTCCCAAATCAATGTGGGCTGATAAGGGACACTAGCCTTGTGATAAGAAAAATATTTTTATATATATTAAAGAATTATGAGAAATGAATTACCTTAATGACAGTAAAAACTATTTTATATACTTAGCGGGCAATGGACTTGAATAGGCATTTCTCCATAGAAGATATGCAAGTGGCCAACAAACACTTGAAAAGATGCTCGATATCACTAATTATTAGGGAAATGCAAATCAAAACCACAATAAGATACTATTTCACACCCATTAGGAAAATAACAAGCATCAACAAGGATGTGGAGAAATTGCCATCCTCATACATTGCTGGTGTAAATGTAAAATGGTCACCACCATGGAAAACAGTACAGTGGATCCTCCAAAAGTTAAATATAGAATTACCATTATAATCCAGCAATTCTATTTCTGGTTATATACCCAAAATAATTGAATGTAGAAACTCAGAGGTATTCACACCCATATTTATAGCATCATTATTCACAATAGCCAAAAGGTAGAAGCAATCCAAATATCCACTGATAAATAGATAAGGAAACTATGTTACATATATATATATATATATATATATATATACAGTGGAATATTATACAGCCTTGAAAAGAAAGAAAATTCTGATACATGATACAAAATGAATGATCCTTGAAGACATTGTGCTTAGTGAAATAAGCCAGTCACAAAAGCGCAGCTACTGTATCAATTCAGTTATATTAGTTACCTAGATTAGTAAAATTCATAAAGAGAAAATAGAATGGTGGTCACCAGGGGCTAGGGCAGGGGAAAATGAAGAGTTAGTGTTTAATGGGTACAGAGTTTCATTTGGGAAGATGAAAGAGTTCTAGAGATGGATGGTGATGATGTTTGCACAACAATGTGAATGTACTTAATGCCACTTTAGGTGATCCAAGGGACGTCTTGCGGGTTCCACACAAAAGCCTTCAAGGGTGGGGCTCCCAAAGTGAAAAACTGGGCCACATGCAACTATGAAGGCCAAATGGGCCTTGATGAATCAAGTGATGGAGTTATTTTGGGGGCTAGATGGGAAATGGTAGACTGAAATGGTAACAAATCCAATCACATCTGTAGTATATGTCAATGTATTACTTCACTGTATGATTTTTTCTTAATCCTAGAACAATGGAATATAGTGAGAATAGTCCTTGAAACCCAGCTGGAATGCTGTGTATTTGTTACCTCAGCCTGCAGCTTAATCATGAGATTTCACTGAAACTCAGAACAACTGTACGTCAAAGAGCAGTGAATGAGGTAAGAGCTATGGTTGTCCCCATTTGACAGATAAGGAAACTGAAGCTGAGAGACCATATGTAATTAGCCTCAGGTCTTGTTGGCCATACTATTTGGTGCCTAATGTGCAGCTGGAATTGGTTTAAGTCCTCCAGGAAAGCATTGCCTGATTTCGTAAGGGGGAAAGTGTTGCATCTTTTTGCCTCTTCCAACAAACAAGACACTGAAAACACTAACCTTTCAGTTTTCCTTAGAAATTACAAGCTCAAATGTCAACAGAGAGCTGTAGCTGCATCAAAAATTTAGGCATTGTTTTGGAGTCACAGACACCTGACATTTCTGAACAATGGAGATTGAAGTAACTGAAGACTCCAAGCCAGATTCAGATCAGTAAGACAAGAACAGGAAAGGCCCTGAAGGCCACCTTGAAAATGCTGAGGGTCACATCTCTTTTATCAGAGGATAGTGTGGTGTGCAGGCACATCGGGCTGACTTAAAGGAATAAAACTGGGCTGCTAGTAATGGTATAGACCCATTCTAATCAGAGCTCCCTGCTTATGTCACTGGTCAGCTTTATTCAGGTGTAAAAGGGGAAGGCGACTGTTATTAGAGTTGCTGCGATAATTAAATGACCTAATTTATGAAAAGCTACCTGGCCCCTGATACACAGTAAGTGCTCAATAAATGCTAGTTTTTGTATTCACGTGCTTCTGTCTCTGCTGTCTCCCCAGTAATGGTGTCAGTGTTGTAGTGCTACCTAGAACACAGAGGGTTACAATCTGTGAGACTAGTTTGGTTGATGTTCCACTTTCTCATCAGCTACTACTAGGCACTACCTACAAAGGACATTTAATGAACACGATTGCTTGAGTCCAGAACTGCCAAGTACCCATTAAAATACTTCTTTTTTTTTTTATTTTAAAGTTTCTAGAGTCCTTTCATAAGTTATTTTCATTATTAGTCAGTACAGTCTTGTGAGATCAAAGGACAGGTGTGAGTCCCAATTCACCAGTGATAGGCCTGAAGCTTTGAAAGGACAGAAACTTAAATTAAGCTGGCCAGCTGGGTATTCTGTGGCAGAGTCTGGGCTAAAATCCAGCCCTTCTGGGCTTCAGACACCCAACCCTTCTGACTCAGTAGGTACATAGGCAACATTGATGAGAAAGGGAACCTTGTAATTTTGAATTTTAAATAATTGTTAGAATCTCAAATTTACTTTCAATGCATGTTTAATATATGTGGACCCATTTGATATATATTTTGAATGTGATTTTTTCCCTTTTATTTCATATAACCATTTCCATGTAAGTTAATTTAAAGTGGCTCAGTGGGATTCACTGAGGGCCTGACTTCTTTCCCTGCCTATAGGTTTGCCTCTAGGGAAACAGTTTAGCAGGATGAATAGATTGCCTATAAAGACATAACATATTTTGCCATGTATCATGTATACCTTTTTGCCCAAATTTTTGAGGGGAAAATAGGATGCACTTTACACATGGGTAGTACTAATATCTATATAAATGTTTTTAATTCTTTTATTTATGCTTATGCATTGAAAGTGTAACTCTAGAAAGCAATAATAATATCCATGTGCAAAATAATACCCAGGATTATGATAATCAGTTTTGTTTCTAAATATAAATAAACAAATAAATAAATAATTGAATTAAAAAATTAAAATGAAAGATTTTTTTTTCTGAAAGTTTGGAGTGAGTGTGCATAATACATGGCAAAATATAGTATCTGTTAACCCATCACCATTAGCTTGTAGTCACAGTCTACCGAGAAAATTCTACTGAAAGACCACACCTGGAGTTTGTCTGTAGGTCTGGCCATGCAATGAACCGGCACGATTGCTGTTTGTGGGCTCCTGTTTCTGCATCCAGCCCTGGGTCTGCGGGCCACTCTATCACTGACAATTCTATCAGGTCTGTCTTAGTCCAGAGGAGTAGGACAGGAATGTGTATGAATGATTTCTGCAGCATATTTATTTAAATTGTATTTGTTGACTACAGCGATGATGTTTATTTAAGGACATAATATCTTTCTACATCTTGAGAAGATGACATAATTGACCTTCAGTTTACCAAGAATTCAATTGACCTCCTAGGGTTAGGGAGTTTAGCTGCCTGCTGAGCATGTTGCATAATACTTCTATCAGTGCTTCTCAAACCAGCTTGCTTCTGAATGCCCTGGGTGGCTTTTCAAAGCACAGACTGCTGGGCCCCACCCAAGAGTCTCTGATTCAGGGGTCTTAGAACTTTTATTTCTGACCAATCCCGGTGCTGCTGGGCTGGAGGCTACCCTTGGGGACCACTGACATAGACAAAGCTTATAGTGAAAGCACACACAAATCTCACAAATTTGCATTAAATAACAATTGCTTCTTTTCAAATTTCCTTTTTTAAATAGAATACTTATACGTATTACACTGTAATGAAACAGTTTAGAAATAGAAGAAGTGGTGTTTTGAGAGATTTTCAAATTTCACGTAACATTGTATGATTGTCCCACAGAAGACACCTTTGTACTGAAAGAAAAGGTAGTCAAGTCAGCTGATGGGAGAATAGTTTTAATAAAGCCAGACCACAGGTTTCATCCTTACACAGTAAGTCCTCACTTAATGTTGTTGATAGGTTGTTGGAAACTAGGACTTTAAGTGAAACAATGCATAATTTAAAACCAATTTTACCATAGGCTAATTGATGTAAACAATCAATTAGCCTATGGTAAATTAGCCTATGGTAAATCCTATGGCTTATTTCTGGCCACCAAAACACCAAACTTCTAAATAAAAACCCAAGACATTTGTAGTATTAAACATGAAATAAATGTGAGCTTACACTTAGTACACTTAAGAAAGATTAATACAAACAAATAAAATAATGATTTTCCAATCCTCTTATTCCAGGGTCACAGGTGGCTAGAGCACAACCCAGCAGCTCAGGGTGTGAGGGGGGACTTGCCCTGGACAGGATACCCTTCCATTGCAAAGCACACTCATACCCACACCCACACTCCTGGAAGACAATGTAGACACACAAATTCACCTCACTGCATCATGCAGATGTGCAAATTCTACCCAGACAGTGGCCCCAACCAGTAATCTTTTATTTTTTCTTATCAACATTATAATGAAAAAAATGTTGAACAGAACGATGTTATTCTAAGACATGCTGTATAAGGTCCCCGCAACTATGTGGTGGCCACGGATCCTTCTTTACTCCAAGCCGTTGTCAGTCACTGAAGAAGCCAAGCCAAAACCTGGGCCTGCAGCTCCACAGATCACCATGACTATTTGGAAAAGGACCAAAGTTCTTTTTGTTGGCAAATTAGTAACACTTTCTTTACATTCTTATGCATGGAGTCTTAATTCCTTTATTACATAAAGTGATTAGGAAATGAGTAGTCGTCAAATAGTTGCTAGGTTATCCAGCCTGGCCTTGTGCATGATGCAGTATGAGGGAGAGAGCCCTTCTGATGCAAGTCTATATAACCACTGAAGCCTGCCATAGCATGCCCAGTCTTCATTAAGAATTCTTTCCTGGTTTCTCAACTTCCCAAAGCAAAAAAAAAGTCACTGACAAACCTAATGGTTAAATATTATGGGTAAAATTTCTCTGCAGAGAAATCAGGGTGATGCAGTCGAGTGAGAACATGTTTAACCTGAGCATAATCAAGTTTTAACATCTAACTTCCAGGTTACTGGAAATACAGGGGAGAGAGGAACAAGCTAAATAGCATCTCAAGAAAACAGAGAATTCTTGAAAGTGGAAGTTAAAGAGGACAGTAGGTCACCTCAAGTCATTGTCAAGAATAAAAGTAGAGGAGAGGAGTACTGTTCTAGATTACAAGAAAAAAATTTAAAACAACTAAATGTTAGGCATAACCTCAATTAAAGTTTGGGTTGAATAAACCAGCTGAGTTAATTTTGGTGCAATTGGGGAAATTTGAACATAGGTTGGGTATTCACTGATGCTAATTAGGTTTGGTGTTATGTACATATTTTTCAGAGATACAGTCTACATATTTAAAGATGAAAAGATGTCTATAATAAAAACTTCCCAAAAAAGAAAAAGAAAACATATTGAATATTAATTGTTAAATCTAGGTAATGGGTAGCTTACATTGTATTTTTCTTTGTACTTTTCGGATCCTCGATTTTTGCAAAATAAAAGGTTAAAATAGATTTCAAATTTATGTTTAAAGAATTTGTTGGCTTTTTCATTTATTAGCTGTATGAACTTGTGCAAGTCATTTAAATTTTGAGTAGAGACTCATTTATAAATTGGTGATAACAATAGATTCAAAGTTTCAGGAAGATTTAATAATATGTACATGAAAATGCTTGATAAATCAGCAAAGCTCACAAGTTTTACTCCTTGTTTATACACATAGTTTTTTAAAGTCTTAAAATAAACTCTGGATTGTAAGGAGGTTCATAATCTCTCAAAGTGATTTAGGTACTTATATTAATCAGGGTTTGCCAGAAGAACCAATATGATGCATGTATATAAGCACATACATAAATGAATATATACATAGGATATCTCTTCAGTTCTGTATGAGTTGATCACTAGATTGAGTTGATTCTTGCTGAAGTACTAGAATAACAGTTTTAATATATTATCCTTTGCAGTTGCTAGGTACTCATCCATCATTGAATAATAAATAAATAGAAATAGAAAAAGAGACAGAAACAGAGAGACAGAGAGACACAGACATAGACAGAGACAGGAGAAGGAGACAGAGGGGGAGAGACTGATTTATTTTAAGGAATTGGTGATTGTGGAGATTGGCAAGTCCAAAATCTCCAGGACTGGCAGACTGGAGACCCAGGGAAGAGATAATGCATTTTGAGTTTGAAGGTAGTCTGCTGGGAAAATTCCCTACTCTCTGGAAGACTTCAGTCTGCATTCTATATAGACTTTCTACTGATTAGAGGAGGCCTACCCACACTTCAGAGGGTAATCTGCTTTACTTGCCTATTGATTTAAATGTTAATATCATCTAAAAAATTACCTTCACAGCAACATCTAGAACAATGTTTGAGCAACTGTCTGAGTACCGTGGTCTATCCAAGTTGACATGTAAAATTAATTAACACAGTGTTTAATAAATGATTTAATAATGAAGTAACCAGTGTTTTGCTCTGTAGGATTCTGCACAGTTACACAAAAGTGACTTGCTATTGGTGCCAGTCAGAGTCATTTGATGTCATAGCTTTCCAACCAGCAGTAAATATTTAGGGGTTTGAAAAATACACCATTCCTAGAATGGCCTATCTAAACTTACTCTCAAACAGCATACAGCAAATTTCTTATCTTCCATGATAATTAGAATGTAGGACTCATGAAACAAGGGTCTTTCTGTACCTTTACTGCTATAGGCTGGTGACTAGGGCAGTGCCTGGCAGAGGCTGGGCACTCAAATACTAATGAATGAATCCATGGTGGTGGAACTGAGCAGATACAAAAGTGTAATTAGTAAAGTTGATCAGGATATCATATGTATATATTCTATGATAAAATCTAACAGTCCACATAGAAGAAATGCCATTTCAGTTTAATTTGAAACATTTTACTTTCTCCCTGGACATTTGGAGATCAGGTTTATTGACTTAGCAATTGTTAAGTAAAATATGAAGATCATGCTCAAAAATATTCTGCATGGAATCTTTCATATGGATGAGATGACATGCCAGACATTTGAAATCATTCTCACTGTTTCTAGTGAGACTTGTCAGTGAAGCAAGTCCTGGGGCTTACTAGCTGGCAACTGTATGGGGTTTGGGATTGCCTTTCTCAAAATATTTCCCTGTCATCTAAGAGCATAAAATGGCTGAAGTGCCACCCTTTGTGTGTGTGTGGGGTGGGGGGGGCGTATTACTTTTAGTCTTGAGGAGATTTTTAACTTTCCAGCATTCTCAATCAAAACATAAATACTTTACAAAGGATGTATTAAAACTCTTATTTCAGTACCTCAGCAGGAATTAACTGAATCTAGGGATCAACCTATCAGTTACTAGATGTCCCAAGTTTCTTTTCCTTAGTGATGACTTTTTCCAATTTGCACAATTCAGAAATATCCGTAATCAATTCTGGCCTTACAACTATAGAGGAATCAAATCCTATGAAAGCCATAGAGTTTGTATTTAGTGCATTTCTCCCCCACCCCAATACATTTTACTTCTATGTACATTAGAAATCATCTAACTGTTTCCATGTTTATGAAAGAGAAAAGCAATGCTGGACCTCCCCAGGTCCAGGAAGAGTCATGGCTCTGGAATGCTGTTGGGTGACTTTCCGCTGACACGCTGGCTCTCTGCAGTTGCTAGGGTATTCACCATATGTTTATATACTTACATAAAAATGACCTAAGGGCTGAAGAAAAGTACTTCAGGGATTTGGGGATCATTTTCACAAACCTATTAGATTTTTCTTTCATCAGTCCTTCCAAAGTCAAGACCATATATTTAGTAGAAAATATGACCAAGAAATTGTGTATAAATTCATGGTCATGCTATTGGATTCTGATAGAATATTATCATTTGAGCAAATATAGCAACAGCGAGAAATGTAACTTTAAAAATAAGTCAGCCCAAAGCCTATAGGAATAGTTTAATGCTCCTCAATTGTATGTTAAGGCCTACTATGAATGTATTTAACTCATACCAGCTGTCATTCAAGTTATATACCAGATGACACAAAAAATATACCAAGATTTACAAAAAGATGATACATAAAAACTTGCATTTTGACTAGAAAAACTCCTGTGTGGGTCCTTTCTTGGATAAAACTTTACAATACTATATTAGTTATAAAATCATCCGAGGTACAAATAATTTAACAATAATAAAGTCATATTCTCTGAGAAAAGAATTTCCATGCCCTAATTTTATCTTTTTGGTAACAGACACTGATATAAACAAGTGCCTTATCTTTGATACACCCAGAAGCAGTACAACACGTTCTCTGGAGCAGCTCCTAACCACCTATCTCATAGAGTTGTGGTGAAAATTAAACGGAACAATGTATTAAGGTTCCCAGGCAAAAATGCTTGGCATATTTTCCACACTCTCCAAGTGCTAGTTTTACTTATCATATGAGATTTCATAAGGGATTCTAAAATTGTATATAGAAGATTTGAAAAGTCAAATTTTATGAATCAGACAAAATTTTATTACAGGTCAAGTAGTTTTCTTGTGTTTATATTTTAAATAAAATCAAATCTATTAAAACTTTTTAATGAAGAGACTGAAACCCTTACCCTCCCTCTTCTAAGAAAGCCAACCTTGTAGTGTTAAGATGCTGTCATTTTGTAAAGGCAAAAATTCTGTATACGTTACATGTTCGGCAGTGCATCCATAAAGCAAATGTGTCCATAATTAGTATGGCAAACATTATTTGCTAGGCAGAGATACCACTATCTTGTCCTGTAAACTCACACTCAATTGTTTGGGGAAATGCATTCCAAAGGTTAATGAATCACTCACAGAATTATGTATCCATTGTAAGTCAACAAGATTGTCTTAAAAAATTTAAAACAGTTTTAGAGTAGAATATCAGAATTCATTATTATATTTATACTTACAGAACACCACAGGTATTTGAAGAAATCTCTTGCCCTTTGCAGTTCCCTTCTCATACTTCCTTTTATGCTAAATGTTTGGTGTGACTCTGATATGATGGGTGCATATCTCCTAAAAGCCTACTCTGTTTCCTAACAATTCATTTCACTAAATAAAGGTTTGAAAACTTATTGGTCAGCATGATTTTTTTCTCCTGTTATAGACACTGAGCTAGCTATCAGTGCTCTCTCTTTTACAAATGACCATTGTTTCTAGCTGTCAAACCCCCAACCTCTGCTTCCAGAATTCAGGTCCAACAGTGTCGGAACTGTACTTGCTTGTAGTTACCCAGGTAATTTCAAGATATACATCTAATAGAATGTTCAAAAATGGAAGTTCCTAATATGAGATTCTCTCAAATATCAGATTAAAAAAAATAGGCAAGATACCACATTCTCAATTTCTGTTAAATAAAACTTAGGCATTCATGATGATAGGCTGGCACTGACATGCTGTAACCTGGGACACCAAAACCAAGCCATTCATGTCATCATCCATAAAAGATTATCGATTCATGTCCCTTTAAAATGTGTGATACTATTTGGCATTCACACTTATCTGATTTGTCCTCCGTGTTAAATTTTTCTTTTGACTTATTGCACTTGTTTATGCATCTTTGTCTCTTTTAAACCCTGGTTGATAATGGTTCTTTGCACAATTTTATCAGTTTTTTGCTTCTCCAAATGGGTCAATAACAGAAGACTGCAAGAGTCCACTGAACTTGGGTACCAAGGACAATTACGTTGCTGGATATCCCATGTGCCTCATTTACTCCTTTCTGGCCAGGAGAACAAAAATGCTTGGCACTGCGTGCTCAAGGAAATTCCAGTCTGTTAGGAGCAGTACTGAAGGCCATTGGGCTATGCCATGTGTTGCTATCCTGTGAAATTTGAGTCTAGGGCAACTAATATGAATGAGCAACATTGTTGCTCCCACATCTCTTATCTGAAAGTCAAACTTGAAGCAACTCAGAAATGACAATGAACAGTAAATGGGCTGGAGAAGCTGAAGGGGCTGCTGGAAGTGAAGGGGAAGTCACAACAGCCATTTCAGTCCCCTTGTGGCTCCCACAAAGGACAGTTATGCTAATGCAAAGAAAGAAGTGATTCTGGACTATCCACTACTTCTTGATACTCTGGAACCAAAAATTATTCCAAGCTAAAGACTCAATAAAAAAAAAAAATAGAGAAAGCTGGATGCTATAGGATGTATAATCCCAATTTGGAATATCATTTGGATATAATGAGATAGAACTATCATTTACTGAGTGTTTATTGTAAATCAGTCTCTATGCCTATTGCATTTAGTGCTCATAATACTACTATAAAGAAGTACTTCCTCAAATTATAGAAAATTGATGAGAAAATTGAACCTTAAAGAGTCAAGTAGCCCTTCCAAGTTTTCAGAGTTAGCAAGAGTGAGAAGATTCTCACCAAATCTGTCTAATTACAAAACTTTAATAGCTTTAATCACTACAAACATGACTAGGGTGATGGAAAAGGCAAACTTCAAATGTACAGAATTTAGGTGGAGCTCCAGTTCCCTCATGCATCATCTACCCTTTGTCCCCGCACCTCTTGCTGTTCTCTAGCATTTCCAGGGTTCAAGCAAGATCTTTTTTTCTTTTCTTGAACATTCAAGCAAGATCTTGAGCTACGCACTTATGTTTTCCGGGCCTGACTTTCCTCACATATAAACTGAGGTGACAAGGTGGCAGTGCTGACCCAAGGGTAAGCCCATCATGACAGGGCACACGCGCTGTTTTGTTTTGATATGGACAAGCTGCATGCTAATACTCTCTCTGTGGTACTGATTCCGGGTTTCTCATTCTGATTTGACTTCATAGAGACCCTCTTATGGGTCACTAAGTGTAACCCCTGGAACACTATGATACAACCTGAACTGGATATTTGTTTATCTAGCTCTTATCTTGTTTGTAAAAATGCATGTAATTTCTCTCTTTAAAAAGTGCAACTTTGTTTCGGACCACTTTAAAGCAAAAGAATGTTCTGGTAATGGCTTAGAAACAAACTGATTCAGCCCTTTGGTCACAAACCCTATGTGCCTTATGTTGAGGCTATAACTATCCCTGACTCACATCTGTCCTTGTTCAAAGTGTACTAGGAGGAGCCTCAGGCAAGGACTCCCTGTGTTGTTTCAGATTAACAAGACACGAAAAGGAAATTAATTCTGTCAACTCTACTACACCTATGGGGATGAAAACTCAATCCTTACAAGTAAAATATCAATTCTCTTTAAGGGAAAAAAGTGTCCAATCTAAGATAGTGATATAGACCAGTGTAAGTGCTCTTTTGCTTTTTTAGTTTCTTGATGTGAGATTTTATTTGCTTTTTTCACTTTTGATTTCATTTTCATTAAAGGAGTTACTACTCTTTTATTGTCAACAGTTCAAGAGGTTCCAGGACAACCTTGCTGCAGACCTGGTAGTAACGACATTTAAATAGAATGGGAATACTCTCAGTTATGCTGATTAGTATCAAATTTCTGGTAGCTCATTTTTCCTGAGAGTGAATGAATGACTGATACATCAAGGCCTACCTATATTTAATAATTGTGTGATCCTACATATTCTAAAGTACCAACCAATATTTCCTAAGGTTCTACTCTGCACAAACCCTAGTGTTCATTACTGAGGAATATAAAAAAAATGGAGGTCATGATTCCTTCTTAAAGAAGTTAAATTTCTTCTTGGGGAGAAAATGTGAACAAATCAAGAGCTATCAAAAGGAATATGTAATAAAATTAAATGCTGAAGGAAAAATATAAGTGTGATTTAGAAGTTGAGAAGAGATGGACCCCTAACAAATTTCATTCACTCAATCACCAGTTTATTCATTCACTCAACCAATGAGTGTTTATGGACTGTTTTGTTTAGATACTAAGGGGATTTCAAGATGAAGAAAGGGACCTTCTCATTGACTTTGTAGTAAAGTAGACAAGCTAAGTCATGTACACAAATAGCTATAATTTAAGGAAGAAGGTGATATGTGATGCAAGAGAGGTAGAGATACATGTGTTGGAATTTCAGGACACGAAGCCATAACTCAGCCTAGAGCCATTCCAGGAAGGTTCGCAGAGCAGATACTTGAATGAGCCTCGAAGAATGGGCAGGATCTGTACATGTGGAGTTGATGAAAATCATTTCCATCAGTGGTGCATCGATAACTTTTTTCAAGTTGACCATTGATATTTGGAAGATATTTTGCGTAGAAACAGTATTCTATCTGGTCTTTGGTCTTCCTGGTCTGTCCACCAAAGCTCAGTTAATCCACAGTGTTACCAGAGGAACATTGTATATACATTCTTTCAACGACATACAGATATTATGCCAGGATTCCTATGGGAAAAATCAGGCCAGTCAAAAGTTTGAAACTAGGCTCACTACTTCCTGCTGCCCTGTCTTGGAATCAGCCCCGCTCCTGGCTGCAGCTCCTCAGGTCTTAAACTATCACATAGGGACAGTGAAGGCTTCTGTGATGGGGGGGATTGGCAAGGGAAGATTCAGATTATGGGAGCTAACATCACTTTGGAGGATCTATTAAGGAAAAATAATTTAAAAATCACTTGCTTTTGCTAATTTTACAAAAACGTAAGTCTGTGTGGGCATACTGGTGGAACACTTCCCAGGGACTTGCAAGAGCCTCAACAAGTGAAATACCCTGTAGTTTTAAGCTTTTTTAACTTTCTGAAAGATTGAAATCTGTTATTTGAATGCTTGGAAATTAGGAATCTGTTTATTCTCTGTTCTTCGCTAAAATATGGAAAAGTGTTTTGTATTAGGAGGTAGAGGGACTAGAGTTCCGGTAGCCAACTGCTCTGCTGCCCCTGAGGTAGAGGGAAAGGAAAGGGTGATGGTAAAGGTGAGGGAAGAAAGGCTGCGATTGAAGGAAGCCTGATGTAGTTGATCGTAACACAGACAAAGGAGCCAGATGACATAGGCTGGTATTCCAGAATATTCCAGAGTTGATCCTGGACAAGTGATTCCACTTTTGATCCTGAGGCTTCTCATTTGTAAAGAGGAGGAAACTGCCAACTTCAGAGGACAGTTTCAATGAAATAACATGTCTAATGTACCTAGCCCAACCCCTGGCTCACCACAAGTGTTTAACAATATGGAGGGATGAGTCATCTGGAAATCGTGATGTACTTATTTCAAATAGCTCTGCAAAACCCTGCTTTCCTGCCTATGAATCTAGTTCACCTGTCTCCATATGTGAAAAAAAGAAGGGACTGCAAGAAATGTTGCCAGTGTTGGCTGGAATGTAGTGTGTTCTAGAGATGATGGGTGTACATATATCTAAGTTCTTTGTAAATTGTAAAATCCAATGCACATGGAAACTAGTGTTCACATGAGTTTGGCTGTCAGGGGTGGTAATGGATTCCCCAGCTGCCAGCCAATTACAGTGTTTTCAAAGAATAAAGCTTAAATCAAACAGACTGCTAGGAGAGCAGGGACTGGAGAAGACGATTGGGCAAGAGAGACAGAACAACTGAGCATGGGTATTTTTATTTTTTATTTTTATTTATGTTTTAATTCTTACCCAAGTCTATTAATTTTGAGAGAGAGGAGAGAGAGAGAGAGAGACAGAGACAGAGAGAGAGACAGAGAGATAGACAGACAGAGAGATGTGAAAGAGAAACATTGATCAGTTGCCTCCTGTATGTGCCCTGACTGGGGATCAAACCTGCAATCTAGGTATGTGCCTTGACTATGGATTGATCCTGCAACCCTCTGGTATATGGGAAAATGCTCCAAACAACTGTGCCACCTGGCCAGTGTGCATGGGTATTTGTATTAAAAACTGGTCAGGATAGAGCCCTGCCTGGTGTGGATCAGTGGGTTGAGTGCTGGAATCGAAGCTGGTTCAATTTTCAGTCAAGGCACAAGCCGGGGTTGCAGCCAGGTCCTCAGTATGAGGTGCATGAGAGGCAACCACACATTGATGTTTCTCTCCCTCTCTTTCTCCTTCACTTCCCCTCTCTAAAAATAAATAAATAAAATCTTTATTTTTAAAAACTAGTCAGGTAGAGTCCTTACTTTTTAGAGACCAATGCTGAAATATTTATAGATGAAATGATATGATGTCTGGGAATTGTTTTCCTGGGGCAAGTAATTGAGGGTAAAAATAAAATTCTCTCTTTTTTTGGTATACATCTGAGGTTTTTCATAGTAAAAATTTAAAAATGACCAGATAAATAAAAGCATTTATTCTGTAATTAAGCAAACATCAAATGTGTCCTTTGAAGTGGTCTTATACTACCTGACACCAAGACTAACCTCACTAGTGTCTTCCTAACACACATCATCAAGTCCTACTTCTGTTCCCCCAGAACAACTCTTTTTTAAAAATTTACATTTTAATGATTATACTATTACAGTTGTCCCAATTTTTCCTTCTTTGCCCCCCTCCACCCAGCACCATCTACTCCCTCAGGCAATCCCCACACATTTGTTCATGTCCATTGATCATATGTACAAGTCCTTTGGCTACTCCACTTCCTATACTGTACTTTACATCCCCATGGCTATTCTGTAACTACCTGTTCATACTTCTTAATCCCCTCACTTCTTCACCCATTCCTCCACATTCCTCTACTGTCTGAAAACCATCAAAATACTCTCTGTATCCATGATTCTGTCTCTGTTCTTATTTGCTTAGTTTGTTTTTTAGATTAAATTGTTGCAGGTATGTATTTATTGTCATACTGTTCATAGCTTTGATATTCTTTTCTTAAATAAGTCCCTTTAACATTTCATATAATAATAGTTTATTGATGATGAACTCCTTTAGTTTTTTTCTTGTCTGGGAAGCTCTTTATCTGCACTTCAATTCTAAATGATAGTTTTGCTAGGTAGAGCAATCTCGACTGTAGGTTCCTGCTTTTCATGACTGAATATTTCTTGTCAGCCCCTTCTAGCCTGCAAAGTTTCTTTTAAGAAATCAGCTGACAGTCTTATGGGAACGCCCCTGTAGGTAACTAACTGCTTTTCTCTTGCTGCTTTTAAGATTCTCTCTTTATTTTTAACCTTTGGCATTTTAACTATGATGTGTCTCAGATGGGACTCTTTGCATTCAACTTGTTTGGGACTCTCTGTGGTTCCTAGACTTACATGTTTATTTCCTTATCAAATTAGGGAAGTTTTCTTTCATATTTTTTCAAATAGATTTCCAGTTTCTTGCTCTTTCTCTTCTCCTTCTGGCACCCCTATGATATGAATGTTGGAAGTTGTCCCAGAGGCTGTTTACACCATCCTGGTTTTTTTTTTTAATTTGTTTTTCTTCTTCTTGCTCTGATTGGTTATTTTTTCCTTCATTATGTTCCATTCATTGATTTGATTCTTGGCTCTATCCACTGTACTGTTGTTTCCCTGTGAGTTATTCTTTATTTCAATTAGTGCATACTTTGTTTCTGACTGGATCTTATTAATGCTGTTAGGTCCTCTCCAAGTTCCTTGAGCATCTTTATAACCAGTGTTTTGAGCTTTTCATCTGATAGATTGCTTATCTCTATTTCATTTAGTTCTTTTTCTGGAGTTTTGATCTGGTTTGTTTTTTTTTTTTCATTTGGGCCGTGTTTCTTTGTCTCCTCATTTTGGCAGCCTTCCTGTGTTTGTTTCTATGTATTAGGTAGAACTGCTATGTCTCCCACATTTGGTAGGGTGGCCTAATGTAGTAGGTGTCCTGTAAGCCCAGTGGCACAGCCTCCACTCTCACCAAATCTGGGTACTTGAGTTGCACTCTCTGTGTGAACTGAGTACATGCTCTTATTGTAGGTGAGCCTTGTTTGCTGTTGGGAGGTCAATGAAAGTGATTTACCCAGGCCAGTCAGTTGCAAGGATTGGCTGTGACCACTGACCATCAACCTCTGTCCTCCATGATGGATCAGCTGTGCAGGGGCGAGGTGGTGGTACTATGACATGGTCTGTAGTTGCCCACTGGGTCAACAGGCTCTGGGGTTTCCCAGGTAATTCAGGCCAGTTTAATCCTCTTCTGTGTTTTACTCAGGGCCACTCTGCCTGAGCTATAGAGCAGTCTGAGATGGCTGTTACTTGTCTTGAGCTTGGAGATTATCAGGCAAAGCCAAGCTGTGATCCAAAGCTGGTTGCTGCTGGTGCTGTGCCTGAGGCCACTTAGCAAGAGGTATGTAGGCTGTGGGCTCACTGAGGCTGCTGTTGCTTGTTTGAAAGGATTTATGAAGTTAAGCTTGAGCCAAGACCAACCTTTCCAATGGAAATGCTACTGTTAACAGCTACAAGTTGTGTGGGGCAGAGATTCAGGGGATGATCTCCAAGGTGGGGCAAACAGTGTTAGCCAGTTTAATGGAGTCTCAGAAATGGCACCTGCCTGCCAGCTCTATGGCCTTGTCTGCCTTTTTGTCTGGGAGAAAGTTGTCCCCTAGCTCTCACCTTGATGTGATATACTGCAGTTCCCCCATATATGTCACTGGTGTCTTTCACGCTGCTACCCTGGTGCTGAAGCTCAGACAAGTGAGTCTGAGTAAGTTCATCTGTGGCTCTTTAAGAGGAACTGCTTGGGATTCTAGAAGTTTCTTCCACCGACTCAATCCCTGCTGGTTTTTGCAGCCAGAAGTTATGGGGACTTATCTTCCTTGCACTGGTACCCGGGGCTGGGTCCCTGTTGTATGGCTGCACTTCTCACTCCTAACATATCCCTCCCGAATTTTTATCCACCACACGTATATGTGGGACCAGTCTGTTCCACATCTTTACCCCTCTACCATTCTGGATGGATGTGTTTTCTTTAATTCTGTAGTTGTCCCACTTCCATTCAAGTGGATGTCTGCTGCTTCTAATTGTTGTTTGTTCTATAATTTAGTTGTAATTTTGATGTGGCTGTGCGAGGAGGCAAGCCATGTTTACCTATGCTGCCATCTTGATTGGAAGTAGCAACTTTATTTTCCAAAGAGAGAATCTTAAAAGCAGCAAGAGAAAAGCAGTTATTTAACTACAAGGGAGCTCCCATAAAAGGGTCAGTTGATTTCTCAACAGAAGCTTTGCAGGCCAGAAGCGATTCACAAGAAGTATTCAAAGTGATCAACAGAAAGGACCTACAACCAAAATTACTCCACCCAGAACAGCTATCATTTGAAATTGAAGGTCATATAAAGAGCTGCTCAGACAAGAAAAAGCTTAAAAAGTTCATCACCACCAAACTGGTATTACATGAAATGTTAAAGGTTCTTTTTTAAAAAGATAAAGATCAAAAATGTGAATGATAAAATGGCAATAAATTCATATCTATAGATAATTGAATATGAAAATCAAAATAAATGAATAAATAGAACAGAAACAGACTCACAGATACAGAGAACATTTTGATGGTTACCAGATGGGGGGAGATTGAGGGAGTAAATGAAAAAGATGAAAGGATTAAGAAAATAAATTAGTATTTAGAATAGTCACAGGGATGTAAAGTACAGCATAAAGTTAATAATATTCTAATAACTATAAATGGTGTGAGATGGGTATGAAATTTATTGGGATGATCACTAGCAAGTTATATAATGTGCTACATGAGGGCATGCATCCCAGGGATATGACCTCAGTGTCCAACACAGTCCAACCTCAGTCATCTTAGTGTCCAGCACTGTGATGGGGGAAGCAGACCCATAGGCAAAGAAGAGAATTTTGAAGCTACAAGGAAACCTAGAGACCATCTATTTTTTTCAGCTTATTTTATAGTTGAAGAAAATGAAACCTCAGGATGCTAGGTGACTTTATAAAGATACCTAGGTAGTGTTAGAGACCAGAGCCAGAAGCAGATCTCTGAGGGGCCAGAAAGAACCCACCCGATTTTCTTCCCAAGTCACCACTGGAAATAATCTGTAATGCTTTTAGAAGAATACTTGCTTTTAACAAGAAAGTCAATGTCACTTAGGTGTTACAAGACTAGAGCCCTATAATAATAGAAGGATGAAAGTCCTTTGTTTCATAAGTATAAGCAAGATAAGTGTGGTAAAAGAAAGAGAAGAAAAGTAACACGGTGAAGATTAAGATCAAACCTGTATTTAGAATAAGCTACTTCATATGCTCAGGGCAAGCTTAAAGAGGTGGTACATCCTTCTAAAAGTTCTCCCATATGTGGCAATGGGGCCAAAAGGGGTGTGTCCCTTCCCCCAGATCCTGGTATGAGGTAGAACCTCATGAGACCAGCTGTATCCCAACACTGGTGGTCCCCATTGCTGGCCAAAGAAACAATGACACACAGATTATCCAAGTACTTCTCCCCATGCCCCTGCTCATGCTGTATATATTCATTAATCCCATTCATTTTCAGTCAACAAACATGTAATAAATACTGCTCTGAAAGTCAGTGCAGTGGGGACTGATGAGAATGGCAGGAGATGAGTCGTCTTGTGGGCACTGACTTCACAGAGCCTGCTGTCCAGTGAAGCTGGTCACTGTATTTAACTTTCACACCACTGAGTTCTGTCAAACAATCCACGGAGGTATATACAGCCTCAGAAGTACTGCAGTCAGAAATGTTTGAGTGTGAAGAAGACAGAAGGCCCTCCCTAGGGCAATCCTGAAAGAAAGCAGACACTCGCACAGAAAAATACTCTGGGAGGATGGATCAAATAGACCAGGGCAGAGGCGAGAATGTGGATCAGATTTTTAAAACATAAGTTTGACATGCTGCTTAGGGCTATTTCATGGTCTCTTGGAAACAACTCAGTGACCATTTATAATCTGTTCATTTTGCTTTTTCAAATGAGTAGATTCTACCAATCCTTGGGCAAGCAATCAATAAATATATGTTCATTGCTGTTTGGGTCCTGACTTTGGAATGTGCAGGGTGCCTCTATATTTAACAATTCCATTTTTAAATTAACCAAAATCTTAACAATAGGGAAAAACTGTACACTTACTTTGTAACATTTTTGAAGGAACAATTGATGGTACAACTTTTTAAGTTGTTACTTGATTATGAGGCATTCTTCCAATCAGGACTGGCAGTTTAATTCAACAGCATTTTGTCAGTTCTCCCATGATCAGACATCTGAGTAAGCTGTATGTTCTATACATATATAGAGAGAAACATGTTCCCTCTGAAAAGCATATTGTGATGATTTATACATTTTTAACACTTAGAAGTAATGTCTAGTTGAACAATGAATCATTTTATGTATTAAATAATAAAATATGGGGACATCTGGCCAATATGGAGGCATAGGTACATACACTTTGCCCCCTCGAACAACCAAAACAAGGGCAACAATAAGTTTAAAAACAAAAAATACCCAGAACTGCCAGAAAATTGAACTGTATGGAAGTCCGACAACCAAGGAGTTAAAGAAGAAACATCATCCAGACTGGTAAGAGGGGCAGAGACAGGCAGCCAGGGTAGAAAGGACTCACAGCAAGGTGGTGGCTGGTGCAGTGGGTGAAGGGACTGCTGACAGAGCTGGTATTCCCACTTTTGCATGCAGATAAACTAGGAGGAACAACTGGGGAGCAAGACAGACAGTGCAACCCAGGGTTCCAGCACAGGGAAATAAAACCTCAAAACTCTGAGTATAAAAACTTGTGAGGGTTATAGTGGTGGGAAAAACTCCCAGCTTCACAGGAAAGTTCACTGGACAGACCCACAGTGTCCTAGAATGTACACAAACCCACTCACCCAAAAATTAGCACCAGATGGGCCCAATTTGTGGGTAGTGGAGGAGGTGACTGAAAGCTGGCTCAGAGCAGAGCAAGTGTCATTGTTCCCTCTCGGACCCCTCCCCAACATACAGTGCTACAACTCAGCAGAGTGGGTTACCACACTCTGGCAAATACATAAGGCTCTGCCACTTACAACATAACAAGTGTGCTGAGACAAAGAAATACGGCCCAAATGGAAGAACAGATCAAAGTTCTAAAAATAGAACTAAGCAACAAAGAGATAGCCAACCTATCAGATGCACAGTTCAAAACACTGGTAATCAGGATGCTCTCAGAAATGGTTGTGTATGGTCACAAAATAGAGGAAGAAGTGAAGGCTATGAAAAGTGAAAGAAAGGAAAATATACAGGGAACCAACAATGAAAGGAAGGAAACTGGGACTGAAATCAACAGTTTGGAGCAGAAGGAAGAAATAAACATTCAACCAGAACAGAATGAAGAAACAAGAATTTTTAAAAATAAGGAGAGGCTTAGGAACCTCCAGGACAACTTGAAACGTTCCAACATACAAATCATAGGAATGTCAGAAGGAGAAGAGAAAGAGCAAGAAACTGAAAACTTATTTGAAAAAATAATGGAGAACTTCCCTAATTTGGCAAAGGAAATGGACTTCCAGGAAGTCCAGGAAGCTCAGAGAGTCCCAAAGCAGTTGGACCAAGGAAGCACACACCAAGGCACATCATAATTACATTACCCAAGATGAAAGATAAGGTGAAAACCTTAAAATCAGCAAAAGAAAGGGAGACAGTTACCTACAAAGGAGTTCCCATTAGACTATCAGCTGATTTCTCAAATGAAACCTTATAGACAAGAAGAGGCTGGAAAGAAGTATTCAAAGTCTGAAAGGCAAGGACCTACATCCAGGATTGCTCTATCCAGCAAAACTTTCATTTAGAATGAGAGGGCAGATAAAGTGCTTCCCAGATAAGGTCAAGTTAAAGGAGTTCATCATCACCAAGTCCTCATTATGTGAAATGCTAAAGGGACTTATCTAAGAAAAAGAAGAAAATAAAAACTATGAACAGTAAAATGACAACAAACTCACAACTATCAACTGAACCTAAAACAAAAACAAAAACAAACTGAGCAAACAATAGAACAGAAACAGAATCACAGAAATAGAGATCAAATGGAGATCACATGGGGGCAGGTAATGAGGGAAAATGTGGAGGGCATAAGAAGCATAAATGATAGGTACAAAATAAACAGGGGTAGGTTAAGAATAGTATGGGAAATGGAGAAGCCAAAGAATTTATATGTACAACCCATGGACATGAACTAAGGTTGGAGAATGCTGGTGGGAGGGGGTGTGCAGGGCAGAGGGGAATAAAGGGGAGAAAAAATGGGACAACTGTAATAGCATAATCAAGAAAATATATTAAAATAGAATAATAAATAATACAATATGAACTTTGACAAATAAGTGTGAGATTAGAAAATATGTGGGCTATATGATTCAGTTTTATATATTCAACCTTAATATTCTAATTCACTGCCACACAAAATAAGCTCTCATGAGAAGGACTGATTATTACTATTACCTTTCTTAGTATTTTCTTTTGGCCTTTCCTTTTTTATAGTGCAACTGAAAAAAGTGTAGAGAGTTACTTTGAAAAACAATTCTTTATGTGTGTCAGCTCAAAATCAAAATAATTTAGAATTCTAAATATATTTGAGGATCCTTATAAACCTTACCAAGAAGACCATGGAATGAACCATTGCCATGGAGGCATTTGTAAGCCCACCACACCTGGAATTATGATTACCACATTTTCAGATATTAGCATGAGTCAAATAGCATATGCAAATCATTTTAAGTTCCTCAGTGAAACCATGGTGATGAATGAAATGAATATTAAATAGACATCAGTGCACTAGAAGTTGCCTTATCCCTGGTACAGGAAGAGGAAGTCCATGGCTCCCAGACTTCACCCCAATTTCTGATTCAGTTTGGAGTAGAGGCTGAGCAATCCATATTTTAAATAAGACTTTAAAGACCATCCCAGTGTGAGAATCTCACAAATAGGTGTGTCTGGGCAGTTAGTCATCACGAGTGGTGTCTTAGTTAAATAAGAGATTTTGCTGGTCTTTCAGGGGTTTACTTTGATGTTAAAAATTATGGTAATTAATTAAACTTTGTAAATGTCTAGTTCTTTCTTAAACATTTACATTTGACTCATATTTTACTCTAATTAATAATTTGACTCATTTTAGCCATTACATTAGAGGAGGTTTTACCAATTAAATTCCCTTAAATATTTCAAATTGTTTGTATAATGAAAATATACTTGATTTTTAGAAGTACTTCAAACTTTAATGAAACCAAATTTTCTTAAGTTCTCAAATAGCTAATAAAACTTGAAAAATTAAACTTACATTTTCTTCAGTATTCAAATGGTAGAAAAGCATAGTGAGATTTCAACTAAATAATAACAACACAAATAATTATACACGTTAAATTTGAACCACTATGAGTTCTCTGACTCTAATAACATAATTAATTTAAAGCTTTGGAAGTATATAAAATTCAAACTTGTAAGTTACATAACATAAAAATATAATACATTTATTAAGTGTTGCAGATTTGATTTTCTTAAACATTTTTTACTTAGTTCTGAATCTTATCAAGGAGAAAATTTCCTCCCTGTCAATTGGGTGGGATTGGATTGGATGCTGAACACAGTTTTAATCAATGTGTGTGTGTGTGTGTTTGTGAATGTGTGTTTTTGAGTTTTTACCCAGATCTCTTAGGTTGCAGTCCCCATTTGGCCAGTGATAATCCCCATTGCTGAAGATGGTGATCTGAAGGCTTAGTACCCAGAATTTGGATACACCATTAAATAGTGGGGCTGTATGTCTGAGCCACATGGTCTAAGCACCAGAAAGTTATAATTTTTCAGATTGTGTATAGTTTATCTTTTTATTTTGAGATAATTTTAGACATTCAGAATTGGTATTGTAATTTTAAGCCAGAGCTCTTTAACATGGTCTCACTTCTGAATTCATGCCTGGAGACTGAGATGGGGGAAAGAATGAAAAGGGGAGGGAGGGGACAGACAGTAAGGGTCTCACCTGGTAAATGTCTCTTCTCAGAGAGGATAATCAAGTAGGGGATTTCAACAGGCAGCCGATTCCCAAATAACCAGGGTCTGAGAAGCAGTTCCCAACTTGGATTTGATGAAATTAGATCATAAGTTTATGAATTCACCTAGTAGTGGTCTGCATTAGTTAGGGTAAAGTCTAAGCTGCTACAATAAAGAGGCCTAAAACAGGATAACTCATCAAAAATAGAAGTTTATTTCACTCTCACTTACTAGCCCTGAGAGCAATGCACCAGAGTGATAGGCTCTGCTCCATGCAGTCATTGTGTGATCCAGGTACTACATATTGTTGCTCTGCCATCCCTCAGGGCTTCTTAATCTCTGTTTTTGGACCTCCAAAGATTCTATGGATAGAGTTCAGAGGCTCCATAAATTTGAATGGGAAAAAAATTATCTCTCTATTTCATATTTAACATTTTCTTTAATTATGATGTAAGCCATGAACCACAGTACTATTAGCAGTACTTGTGAATTTATCACCAGAACAAATAATAGATATTTTATATAATTTTTAATTATCTTCAAATATCAGCTATGTTCATCATTACTTTGAATTATGGTACTTATTAGACTTGCTGCCACTTATTATTTGATACATCACTGAAGAAGCATAGATGAGGTCTGTCTGGAAAAAGTCCAGCCATTGTTAATATAACAAGAACAGTTTGTGTGACATCAGTGTAACCTGGCAGTCAAGGAGAGTGGACTGGAATATGCGTGCGTAAACAATGATGACTTCACTGTGCTAGTCAACGAGGGCAGTAGACACTGTTGAGTGAACATGTGTACTGTGTGACCACTGCATTCAAAGTGACTGAGCAAGTAGAGCAATGAATCTGCATCAAATTTTGTGGTAAGCTTGAACATTCCTCTGCAGAAACTATTTGGATGATTCAGAAGGCCACAGCTATGGGCAAATGGTGACTGGTAGCTTCATCAC
The DNA here is from genome assembly GCA_004027475.1 of Anoura caudifer. Classification (NCBI taxonomy): domain Eukaryota; kingdom Metazoa; phylum Chordata; class Mammalia; order Chiroptera; family Phyllostomidae; genus Anoura; species Anoura caudifer. Next base: position 62,626 of record PVKU01007364.1, read on the forward strand.
AACAACCCATCCACCCATGCATCATGTCTCATGCAGCATTTTTTGGCAAAAAAAGGAATCATCCAGGTGACTCAGCCCTCTACAGCCCAGATTTGGCAACCTGTGACTTTTGGCTTTTCCACAAACTAAAATCATCTTTGAAAAGGAAGAGATTTCATGACACTGATGAGATTCAGGAAAATATGATGGGCAGCTGACTAGGAGAATTGTGTGAGGTCCCAAGATGTCTACTTTGAAGGGGACTGAGGCATCATTGTTCTGTGTATAATGTTTCTTGTGTCTTCTATCTTCTTCAATAACTGTCTCTATTTTTCATATTACATGACTGGATACCTTCTGGACAGACCTTATATATTACAATATCACAAATTAGCTTTTTAAAACATTCGTAATAAATAGCCAAGATTTGGAAGCAGCCTAAGTATACATCAGTAGATCAGTGGCTAAAGAAAACCGTGGTACATTTACACAATGGAATACTACTCAGCTACAAAAAAGAAGGAAATTATACCCTTTGTGACAGCATGGATGGACATGAAGAGTATTATGCTAAATGAAATAAGCCAGGCAGAGAAAGATAAGCACCACATGATTTCACTGATATGTGGAATCTAATGAACTAAATGAGCTAACAAGAAAATAGACTCACAGATAGCAGACTGACGGCTGTCAGGGATGGGCTGGGTGTGAAGAGTGGGGGCCTTGGCAGAAAGGAAACAAAAGCAAGACAGAACTCATGGACACAGACAACAGCATGGTGATTGCCAGTGAAAGTGGGCATGGGGAGATTGAAGGAGGGTATGGCAGGGTACATGATGATGGAGTGGAGACTTGACTTGGGGTGGTAAACACACAATACAGTCTACAGATGATGTGTTGTAGAATTGTACACCTGAAACCTGTATACTTTTAACCAGTGTCAGTCCAATAAATTCAGTAAACAGGAAAAAGTATAACATTTGTAATATTTAACAATGTATTTCAAAATAATTTCTTTATAATTTTAAGAATTTTATTTTCTATTTGTATATTCTATTTCACTGAGTCATAATTCATACACAGTCAGGTGAATAAAATACACACAAATTTTAAGTGTATGGCTAGGTGAAATTATACTTTTCAATGCCATCAAAATACAGAACTCTTTCATCACCCTACAAGGTTTCTCTGTGGTCTTTCCCAGTTCTTCGTGGTGCCTTCTCTCGCAAAGGTAATTATTATTTGGACTTCTGTTATCAGTAAGTGGTGTTTTCTGTTCTTGACATCCATGTAAATTCTATCATATAGTGTGTATACTTTAAAAAAAAAACAACAGACTTTATTTTTCAGAGCACTTTTAAGCATATAACAAAATTCAGAGGGCAGTACAGGGATTTTCCCATATATGCCGTTTCCACACATGCATAGCTTCCCCATTACCAATCTCACTTCAAAATTATACCTTTTGTACCAAGGATGAACCTACATTGACACATCACAACCACCCAAAGTAAGTCTGTAGTTTACATATGCTGTACAGTTTATGGGTTTGGACAAATATATAATGACATATAGCTTAAATATAGCTTCATTGCTTTAAAAATCCTATTTGCTCTGTCTATTCATTTCCCCCCTCAACCTCAGAATATTATTTTATTTTTATTTTTATGTTTTTTTAGAGAGAGGGGGAAGGAGGGAGAAAGAAAGGGAGAGAAACATCAAAGTGAGAGAGAAACATAAATCGGCTGCCTCTCACATGCAACCTGACCGGGGACCTAACACAGGCATGTACCCTGACCACAAATCTAACCCACAATCTTTTGCTTTGTGGGACGACACCCAACCAACTTAGCCACACCAGTCAGGGTGAAATATTATTTTTCAAAATTTTATTTTTTTTTAACCCTCATTGGAGGATTTTTTTTCATTGCTTTTAGAGAGAGAGGGAGGAAGAGAGAGAGAAGGAGAGAAACATTGATCTGAGAGAGAAACATCAATTGGCTGTCTTATCGTTGGTGCCCCAACCAGGGATTGAACCTGAAACAAGAGTAGGTGCCTGACCAAGAATCAAGCCCATGAGATTTTGGTCTAGGGACTATGCCCCAACCAACTGAGCCATACCATCCAGGGCATATTATTTTTTATTGAGATATAATTGACATACATATATAATGGTTTTATGTATACAATATAATGGTTCAATATTTGTATATATTACAAAATGATTACCACAATCAATCTAGTTAAGTGTGTGCACTTTTGTGCTGTCTTCTTTCAGTAAGTATAATGTCTGTGAGATTCATTCAAGTTTTTACGTGTATTGTTAATCCTTTCCCTTTATTGTTGGGTAATAACAACTGATTGATCTATTTTACTATTGATGGACATGAGTTATTTCTTGTTTTGACTATTGCAAATAAAACTACTATATACATTCTCAGATGTATCTTGGGTATACATATGCACTCATTTCTGTTGGCTATAAACCTATGGGTGGAATTGCTGGGTCACAGGGTAAATATATGTTTAGTTTTGGTAGATGCTGCCAAACCGTTTTCCAATGTATTTGAATGAGATTATACTCTTACTAACAAGCAAGGTATAAGAGCTCCAGTTGCTCTACATTCTCCCAAATATTAGGGATTATTTGTCTTTTAGAGTTTATCCACTCTAGTGGGTGTTTTTTGGTATATTTTATTTTATGCACTTGAAAATATTTTTCTGAGAAGGGATCCATATATGTCATCAGACTTTTAACAGGCTACATGACACAAAAGGTTCTAAGACCTTGGCATTAGATCACAGTCTTGGTCAAACTATGAGCTGTTCAAATGCCTGGTTGAATTTTGGCACTTTGGTTTTACAGCTTGAGGTCAGAACAAAAAGCAGAAGTTCAAGACAAGCAACTTCCTCCTCATTGCATTTCCTTTTAAGCAATGAGGAGGAAGTTGCTCATTGCTTAGTCACTTAGTAAGTTATTCACTTGGCCACACCTAGCCTCATGGGTATCTGGGAAATGTAGTTTCTAGCTGGATAGCCATGTGCTCAGTTTAAACTCTACTAATATGGAAGTAAGCATGATTGACTACTAGCAGTCTGTACCACAGGATGCTGTTGACAGTCGTGGTGATTTTTTGGTGGGAATGAACATTTGCAGCAGCATATATGGACTTCCACCAGGTGAGGAACCACTGAACCACCTAGTTACTTTGTCCTGCCTTTCCTGCCTTTCAGTCCATTTCAAGGTCTTGGACAGTCTTCTGGGAGAAATAAGGCACTGGTTTCAGGCCCACATGCTGAGCTTACCCCTTAGGCAAACATGAAAGGGGATCAGGTCCATGAGGTTCTCCAATGTTAGATACATAAGACATGATATTTTGAGTGTGTCAATAAGAAAGCCAAGGGTCCGTAGGGTAGTTTTACTGGGTCTTGGAGAAGAATGCTTGGTTTAATGGTGATCTGAGCCACACCTTTGTCAAATACATTGTGTGGCACTTTACTCTTCAACAGGATTGCCAAAAACATGTTGAAACTTTTCCAGGAAGTTGTGATAGTGTTTCAATCAAGGCCTCTTGGGTCATCTAAGATTGTGGCCTTTACCCACTTCTCAGATTGGATACAGTGGCTACCTAATGACATCTGTGGGCCAGAGTCAGCTGCCCCAATTTCTTTGCTCTACACCCTTAAATAGTAGTTATAGAGGGGAGCAAATGATGAAGTGGGAAAAAGTGAGAATATGTCTTTCAGTGGAAATATATAGATGGTATCAAGATTTTGTGGTTAAACTACTCAGGAATTAGGGAAAGATCCTTTGGCCTTGCTCCTACCAAGGCTGAATTGATAGATGAGGCTTCATCATGTAATTCAAGGTCAGAGTGGAACCAATACTCCTTTTTCATCATAAATTCACACATGCCAGCAGGGGTTGGAGTGGAGATTTGAGTCCATATGAAAACCCAAAGAGGACAATGATAAAGAGATTAAATCTTTCTGTCAGAGCTATGTGTAATTAAAAATAAATATACTTGGAAACAACAACAACAACAAAAAAGCAAAAACAAACTATAGCTGGGAAGTGGAGAATCACCCCAAACCCCTTCTTTCCCACTCCATCTAATCTCAGGCTCCTGTGTTTGTAATTCCCCTTCACTTAGCAGCAGATATACACAAAGATGAGAATAGCTTTGATTTACAATTCATGGAGGGAGCTGGGAAAACTTCTGACATCAGAGGGGGTTTGGGATCTGCTAACTTCTTGGGGGTAATAAGCGTGGGGGAGTATGGTACTACTAAGAAATAGGAAGGTAGGATTTGGGGAGAAGAAAAGGAATTAAAAAAACAAATGGAATTGAGGGGCTCATGGAAAGAAAGTGTGCTTACGTGGTGAATTTCTATTAAGGGAAGTCTGGGCAGTGAGATGGGGCTCTCTAGTATGAACAAAGGGATGCATTTGTGAGAATAGTTTTGTCACCCTCTCTCCAATGTCTCCAAAACTATGTACCACATGTGTTTTAGTACCAGAGATCTTCAGTTGCTTGAGTCCTGTGTGATGTGTATGAATGCACTAGATGTATGATTAACCCAGGAGCACTCAGGACAGTTTGTGGGATACTCAGGTGCTTTGTGGAAAACTAAGTTCTGAATGTTATGGCTCCTCACTTGGTTACAGGGGTTGTTTACAGCACACCTAAGTGTTGAACCTGTGAATTTCATTCAGTTATGTTCAAAAATTCTAGTTTGGAAAAAGTTATAAACAGGTTTCCCATGAACTTTTAGGAGGAAAAAACACACAAGTAAAACCATACCCATTGGCTAAGGCTCTGCAGACATATCTGAACAACAACTTCCTGGTTGGCACAAAATACACTGGGATCTTTTGAAATAAGCCTCATGCTCACTTGGCAAAAACATGAATGCTGACTGTGTATTAAAAGGACATACTATCCTTAGCTGGCAATATACACAAAAAGTATGCTTATCGGACAATAAAATTCTTAATACTCCTCCCATTTACAATATTTGGTTTAATTAAGAAGTATAATTAATTGTAAATGTTTTCTTGGCAATTTGGCAATAAACATGGACATCTGTATTGAATTCAAAGTTTCCTTTGGTATTTGGGGGCAAAGTTACCAGTTCATTAATGTAGGGCTAAGTTTCTTGGAAGGTAAAGGAGGGTCAGTGTTGGGATTCAGCCTTTGTCTTAAACATGGTAATATGCTGGTCTGTGCTGAAGGGGAGCAGCATGGGACTTGGCCAACTCTTCATCAGCTGGGTAAGAACACTTGAGAAGCCCATGCACAGGGAGGAGATTGTTGATAGCATCGGAAATCATTTCTAAGCAATGGTTCATCAGCAGTCTTCCCACAGCTGCAGACATGGAAAGCACACAGCCTCCACTTAAAACATAACAGAGGCGTTGCAAGTAAAGGGAGCAAGAGAGGCTGAGTCAACAAACAGCACTTACACATTTGTTTCCAATTCTTCGCTAAAAATGAAGTTCAACAGAATCAGAAGTTAAGAAAAAAAAGTGGCAGCTATCGGAAGAGTAGAAGAAAATAGAACTGAACGTTAATCAAACCTCTGGTGTATGTACAATATGTGAGGGGGCCCTTTAAGTTTACAAGAAATTAAATAGAAAAAAGATAGATGTGACTGTATGATATTTTGAAATTCAGCATCTGCAAATAAGAAAAAAAGCAAAAAAAAAAAAAGAAGTAGAAAAAGAATGGGAAATAATCACAGGTCAATGAGAAACAAATCAGGTTTCCTGGCAATAGGCTCAGATGAAGCTTTCTACACAGGAAGTATTTTTAGCTCTAAGTGTCTGTCAATGGATGATTAGATCAAAGAAATATGGTATACACACACAATAGGATATCAGCATCAAAAGAAAGAAACTCTGTCATTTGCAAGAACATGGATGAAACTGGAGGGAATTATACCAAATGAAAGCCAGACAGAGAAAGACAGAGAAAGACAGAAAAGGCCAAACATTGCATAGTATCACTTGTAGGTGGAATTAAAAAGAAATAAGTCAAACTCAGAAATGGAAAGTAGAAAAGGGACTGGAGGATGGGGAAATAGGAAGAGGTTGGTAAAATCGTATAAACTTTCAGATATAAGATGAATAAGGTCTGAGGATATAAATATGTAACACGATGACCATAGCTAATAACACTGTATTGTCTAATTGAAATTTGCTAAGAGAGTAGAACTGAAATGTTCTCATCCGAAAAAAAAAAAGAGATAAATATGTGAGGTGACATGAGATGTGCTAATTAACTTGATGGGGGAATCCTTTCACAATGTATACATATATAAAAAAATACATTTCTTAAAATTTTATTCATCAGTTATGTTACAGAACAGACACACACAGGGCCAAGGGGGTTACGATATACTATTACCTTAAGGGCCCCTTACTAGGTTTGATTGTCCATTGCCATAGGAAAGATGTCTCTCAATGCCAGAGATTTGTGAAAAAGAAAGGAAATGTTTATTTAATGCTATACAGACTTAAAGTAGTGACTACCTACTGTCTTCATTAAAATATCAAAGTCCTTTTGGATACCCACAGATGTCCACAGTGCTTCCTTCTCCCCCTGCCCTAATTCAGGGTACCATAACTCAGGAAAAGAAGCAAATGTCTGGGATCCAGGCTTCTGATACCATCAGCTGTGTCACCGTCCAGGCAAGATCTCTAATTAATCCAAAGCCATGTGGCACCTTCTCATGGCCTACTGGCAAGAGTTCTTTTACCCTTCTTCCAGGCAAAGTCTCTTGTGCTTCCCAGGCCATGCAGCCAAAGGGAGGACCCCAAAGCCCCATGGTCCTCTTCTACCAAAGCTGCAGGGGTCCCTACTCTGGCCAAAACCGCATAGTTCTTCTCTCCACCAAAACTGCGGGGGTCTGCACTCTGGCCAAACTTCATGGATCTCTCTCTAAAGCCCCATGGTGATCCTCCTTCACAGGGCTGCAGGGGTCCCCACTCTGGCAAAGCTGCATGGTACTCTCCCCTCACCAAAGCTGCGGGGAGGGGGGGTTGTCACTCTGCCAAAGCCGAGTGGCGGTTCTCTGCTAAAGCTCTATGGTGATTCTCCCTCACATGGTTGCGGGGTTCTCTATTCTGGCAAAGCCGCATGGTACTCTATGGCTGCCTTGTCTGGGTTTAAAGTCCTGCACCAATTTTCCTTTTTACCCCCATTTCTGACTCCTCCTACAATCAGTTACACCTGCCAGCATTCTTGTATTATTCCAAGTTTACTGGGCTTTGATCGTGAGTCTGGGCAGGTGTGTCCCCATGTCCTGGAGCCAATCTTCTCCAAGCTCTCACACAGGCACCCTCACCTGGGTGACCTACCCCCCAGTTACATCTTGGGGGAGAAGTCCCTTTCCATCCCCCTGACTCAAAGCATGGCCACAGCTATTTAACATAACTATGCAACCAGTTAAAGGTTATAGATATGTTAAATGACCATGCCATGGATTAGCTGCAAAGCTGTGGCTGTACAAGACAGTTCTGCATGTTCCTATCCCATGTGTCCCTTCCCCCAACTCACACCTGTTGGGGGAGGGGGGAAGAGGTGAGGACATCTTATATGTCTTTCTAATATTTCCTAGACACCTTGAGTTCTGGACCCATTCCAAATCCCTTTTTGCCCTCCCCCCCCTTGGCTGCACCCTGTATCAGTTATACCTCAGTAAAGCTGGAGAAAAATTTATTAGGAAGGGTTCTAGAAACAGCACCCAAGAGGGAGTGAGGGTGGCAGACCTGGGCAGAGGGAGAAGCTAAGTGGTGATGCAGCAGTAGCTGAGGCCTCAGACGATCCTTAAGAATTGTCTTTTTTTTTGGTCTAGTCACGGCTGTTACATAGTGAGGGGTGGAGCTTTAGGTGTTCCCCAGGGCGGGACAGCCCACTGGCTGGGTAGTGACACTGTATGTGGGGGCGGGGTCTGAGAGGAGACAATGGTGCTTGCTCTGCTCACTCTCGGATTCCAGTCCCTTCCGCTGCTTCCCCCTTCACCTGGATTATCTGCACTCAAATGTGGGACCACCTGGTCAGCCGCCACCTTGCACAGCCTCACTGGGTCTGCACAGTTGCCACCCCGTGCCCAGGGTCTGCTAGTCGCTGCCTGTGCACCTGGGATCTGCCAGCTGCTGCTGCCTGTGTGCCTGGTCCACACCTCTGCTTTTTCCTGCCACGACTCCACCCCTCTTACCGGTCTGGATGAATCGTTGTTGGACTTCCAAACAGTTCTATGTTCTGAGTTCTGGTTGTTTTCTTGTTTCTAAATCTTTGTTGTCCTTAATTTTGGTTGTGAGCGGAAGCACAGTGTGTCTGCCTACGCCTCCATCTTGGCAGGAAGAGGAGAGAGGGGGACAAGGTACATAGAACAAGTAGCACAGATGGTGGGTAGAAAATAGACAGGGGGAGGGCAAGAATAATGTGGGAAATGTAGAAGCTAAAGAACTTATGACACATGGGCATGAACTAAAGGGGGGAATGTGGGTGGGAGGGGGTGTGCAGGGTAGAGGGGAATGAAGGGGGGGAAATGGGACAACTGTAATAGCATAATCAATAAAATATAATTAAAAAAAAAGAATTGTCTTAAATTACCACAGGGAAGCTGGTTTCCAGTGCACTCATCCTTGGGTGGGCCAGAGAGGGAGTCTAACCTCAGGCAAAGCACTCCCTTCCCTGAAAATCAGAGAGGGAAGCAGTTGCACACTCTTAGCAGCTAGGCTGCCTGGCAGTGGGGTAATGGAGCCTCCCGTCTTCAATGGGGTTCTGGGTGGTACTCCATAGCATTCACTATCAAGAGCTAAATACTCAAGAACTCACCAAGTCAGGCTTTTCCAGGTGCCTGCTAAAGATGGCGTACAGACAGGTACTAGTGCTCAATGGCTGAGGCCATGTCCTGGCCACGTGAAAAATACCATGTCCAGGCAAGTACTTACTGGGTTGGAAAGGAATGGTTGCGTTGTGAGGACATCAACATTTCTGGCATTTTATATAAAAACAAGTTGAAGTACCTGGCCTTGATGAACATCAGCCCATACCATAGGGCTTACCACTTCCGAGCCCCCGCCCCCACGCATCTTTTGGCATGCTGCCCCACAAGACCCAGTGAGGCCTGTTGATGGGATTCTGTGCCTTGATTTTGTTTTGTTTTATTTATTTTTAGAGAGGAGAAGGGATGGAGAAAGAGAGGAAGAGAAACATTGATATGGGAGAGAAACATCAGTTAGTTGCCACTCGCAAACCCCCAACTAGGGACTAGGCTCACAACCCAGGCATGTGCCCTGACTGGGAACTGAACAGATGACCTTTTGGTTCACAGGCCAGTACTCAATCCACTAAGCCACTCCAGGCTGGGTAAGGGATCCCACTGCCTTTAGACAAGAAAAATTGAATGATGGTTCCTGCTGCCCTCAAGGCTGAACATCTGAAGCCCACACAGAAATTTGCCTACCTGAGGGCCCCTGGCTCATGAGGTTGGCTGGAAGTACCAGGCAGTTACGATCACCCTGGAGAAGAGGAAGGGAAAGGCCAAGGTCCATTACTGGGCAGAAAAAAAAATACCCAGCTCCTGAGACTAGGAAACCGGTCCAAAAGAATGTGGAGAAGAAAACTAACAGATACACAGAGGTCCTCAAGGCTCATGGACTCCTGGTTTGAGCCCAATAAAATTGACTTAATTCCAAAACAAAAAACAAAAAACAAATAAACATACCTCACAAAATTAGTAGAAAAAAGATTCCAATAAATTAATAAAGGACATGAATAGACAATCCGTAATTCACAGATAGTAATATGTCCAACATCACTAGTAATCAAAGAAGTACAAATCAAACCAAAATATAAAAAAAGTTTGCCAGTTGAAATATACAAAATATAACAAGCAGTTCTAGAGTAACTGTGGTGTTATCTATATACATTACTGGTGGGGAGTGTAAATTGTTATAACTTTTTTGGAAAGCAACTTGGCATTCTGTACCAAACCCTAAAAATGCTCTTACTTCTTTTACCCAATAATTTTCACCTCAGAAAAATTATACTAAAGAGGTAGTCCACTATTTGAAAACATTATATACATGAAGATATTTGTTATAGAAGCATTTAAATTGGGAAAAAGATAACTTAAAGCTCCAATAATAAAGATAGAATTTAAGTAAATATAATCATGAAGCTATACAAAAAGTCTTAAAAGTATTATTTAAAAAGAATAAGATTCTATATAGACATGGTTACAACTATAATAATAGATTCTGAGAAAAACTAGAAGGAAGTAGGAATGGAAGGAAATAATTCTAAAGTTTGTGGAAAGAATGAATAGATAAAAAAAGTGATGACAGTTACAAGAAAAAATGAAGGATTATTTTAAAATTTACTATAAAATGTTCTGGTGATCTATTGGTGCATAATAAATCACCCCAAAATCAATAGTTTAAATAACAAAAATCATTTTATTATTATCTCTCCTGAATCTGGTAGTCTACTGGACTTAGCTAGGTGGTTCTCACTTGGGGTCCGTCAATGTTTCTCTTTCTCTCTTTTCCCCTCTCTTCTCCCTCTCTGAAAATAAATAAATAAATAAATAAATAAATAAATAAGTTATTTTTTAAAAAATTGTGATACAATACATGATACATAAACTTTTTGGTTGGCCAAAATGTTTATTTAGGTTTTTCCATAAAATAAAAGACACATTTTTCATTTTCACCAATTGCTTTACTGATTTGGATATTTTGAGTATGTCGTTTATCTCCTGCTATTGGCTTCTAGTGGGTAGAGGCCAGGGGTGCTGCTAAACATCTTCCAATGAATAAGAGAGCCCCACAGCAAAAAATTACTTGGCCAAAATGTCAATAGTACCAAGAAACTTTGCAAACCAGTTTTGACACATTCTATCAGTCACAGCACCTTCTCCATACACTGCACAAATCTTTTTCTTTGATTTCAGTTGCAATTTAACCTTTCTTGAAATAATAAATCACAATATGCTGAAAATGTTGCATGTTTTCTTTCATCTTCAGTATTAAAATGACTACACAGAAATTCACCAATTTTGAGCAGTTTTTTTTTAATGCATGGTCATATGACAGCTGTCCCAATACAATCTAACCAAATTGTTTTGAATGAAGTTAAAGACAACTAAGCACTACTGGAGCCATTGTATAGAAAAAACTAAATGAACTTTTGGTCAACCCTATAAAATTTGTCATGTTAACTATTTTAAGGACATTCACACTGTTGTACAACCATGACCACCATCCACCTCTAGAACTTTTTCACCTTCCCCAACGGAAACTTTGTACCCATCAAACAACAATGCACCATTTCCCCTTCAGCAGCCCTGATAACTACCATTCTACTTTGTGTCTCTAAATTTGACCACTCTAGGTACCTCATCTAAGTGCAATTATGTGGTACCATATTTTTGTGTGTGTGACTGGTTTATTTCACTGAACATAATATCTTCAAGGTCCATCCATGTTGTTAGCATGTGTCAGAATATCCTTTTTCAGGTTGATTAATACTCCATTATGTGTATATATATATATAAAATTTTGTTTATTCATCCATCAATGAAGAAACCTTTTTGTAAAATTATAAAACTAATACATATTTATGTTTAGAAGTTCAAACATTTGAGAAAAACATAAGAGAAAAAGTACAAGTTTTTTCTCTTACTCCTCTTTATCCTTCACATTCACTGAAATAACACCATAGCATTCAGTCGTGCATCCACAAAAAAATCTGTGTTTGTAGAAGTACACGTAGGTGCTTACCCTGTCTCTCCTTTTTTGGTCACGAGACTGTCTTCTAAGTCTAGCACTGAATCCTGAAGGCCTTAGATATAATACTGACGGATGCAACCTGGTTGTAGTACAATGTTAGCAGTAGTGTGTTTGTAGTACTCTGCATGCAATACATTAAAAAAGTATTTGTAGGGTACTTGTCCTGATCAATAAAGACTTCTGAATGCTTGCCTACTCTTTTATGTTAAACTTCAGAACACTTATTTATTTATTTTAACCTCCTTGCCCTCAGAGTCAAGAAATTCTTCCTATTGATTTCAAATCTCCTTTGCTGCCATTTCTCCTTCTTTTTAAAAATTATTTATCAATAACTGTTTACTTTTGATATATATTTTGTATTAGTTTCAGGTGTACAGTATAGTGGTTAGGCAATTATACATTTACAAAGTGTTCCCCCTGATGTTTCCAGTACCATCAGGTACCATATAGTTATTGCAATATTTTTAAAAATAATATTTTATTGATTATACTATTGAGTTGTCCCAGTTTTTCCCCTTTAGCCCCCCTGCACCCAGCCCTCCACTCCCCCTGGGCAATCCCCACACCATTCTCCATATCTATGGGTCATGCATATATGTTCTTTGGCTACCCTATTTGCTACCCTGTACTTTACATTCCTGTGATAATCCTGTAACTACAAATTTGTACTTCTTAATACCTTCCCTCTTTAGCTTATCTCCTCAACCACCCTCCCATTGGACAACCATAAAAACATTTTCTGTATCTATGATTCTGTCTCTGTTCTCCTTGTTTGTTTATTTTGATTTTTAAACTCAATTATTGATAGATATGTATTAATTGTTCATATTTTTTATCTTCTTCTTAAAGAAGGCCCTTTAACATTTCATATAATATTGATTTGGTTTGATGAACTCAGCTTTTTCTTCTCTGGGAAGTTCTTTATCTATCCTTTGTAAATATTTTATTTTTATTTATTTTTAGAGAGAGAAGAAGGGAAGGAGAGAGGGAGAGAAACATCAGTGTGTGGTTGTCTCTTGCATGCCCCACACTGGGGACCTGGCCTGCAACCCAGGCATGTGCCCTGACTGGGAATCGAACCAGTGACCCCTTGGTTCGTAGGCCAGTGCTCAATCCACTAAGCCACACCAGCCAGGGGTTTATCTATCCTTTGATTCTAAATGATTGCTTTGCTAGGTAGAGTAATCTGGTTGTAGGTCCTTGCTTTTCATCAGTTTGAATATTTCTTTTATATATATACTTTTACAAGATTTTACTTATTTATCTTTAGCAAGAGGGGCAGGGAGGAAGAAAGAGAGAGAGAAACATCAGTGTGCAAGAGATACATGGATCAGTTGCTTCAGGCATGCTCCCTGCTGGTGACCTGACCTGCAATTCAGGCGTGTGCTCTGACTGGCAATTGAACCAATGCACTTTTGGTTCACAGGCCAGCACTCAATCCACGGAGCCACACCAACCATAGCACAGTTTGAATATTTCTTGTCAACCCTTCTAGCCTGCAAAGTTTCTTTTGAGAAATCAACTGACAGTCTTAGGGTGGCTCCCTTGGAGGTGACTAATTGCTTTTCTCTTATTGCTTTTACATTTCTCCCATTTCTTTAACCTTTATTATTTTAATTATGATGTGTCTTGGTGTGGTCCTCTTTGGGTTCATCTTGCTTGAAATTCTGTGCTTCCAGGACTTATATGTCTATTACCTTCACCAAGTAATGGAAGTTTTCTGTCATTGTTTTTCCAAATAGCTTTTCAATTTCTTGCTCTCTTTCTTCTCCTTCTGGTACTGACGTCATACAAATCTTGGTATACTTGAAGTTGTACCAGAGACTCCTTACACTGTCCTTATTTTGGGGGGATTCTTTTTTCTTCTAGTTGTTCTGATTGGTTGTTTTTGCTTCCTTATATTCCAAATTACTGATTTAATTCTCAGCTTCATCCACTCTACTGTTGATTCTCTGTAAATTGTTCTTATTTTAACTTGGGTATCCTTTGCTTCTGACTGGAGTTTTTTATGCTGTTGAGGTTCTCACTAAGTTTCTTGAGCATCCTTATAACCAGTGTTTTGAACTCTGCACCCAATAGCTTGCTTGTCTCCATTTTATTTAGTTCTTTTTCTGGATTTTTGTTCTATTCTTTCATTTCAGCCGTGTTTCTATGTCTTTTCATTTTGGCAACCTCCTGTGTTTATTTTTATATTATTAGGTAGAGCTGTCATGTCTCCCAGGTTTGGTTGGGTGGCCTAATGTAGTAGGTGTCCTGTAGGGCCAGTGGCACAGCCTCCCTATCACCCAAGCTGGGTACTCAAGGTGTTGTAGTTGAGCCTTGGTTGTTGTTGACACATTCAAGGTCAGCCACCATCTGTGTTCTGTATGGGGTCACACAGCATAAGCTATAAAGCAATCTGCAGATGACTGCTATTTGTGCTGGGCTTGGAGGTGTCCAGGTGAGGGCATGCTGTGAACCATGGCCAGCTGATGAAGTTTCCAGGCCTGGGGAAACGTCAGATCATTTCATAGACACAGTAATATGAATATTCTTAGCCTAAATCACTGTATACATGTAAATTATTATTATTGATATAAATATGTCATCTTTATTTGAAAAATTTTATCAATGATCAAAATTTAAACACTGTTTTATATTTATTATTTCCACAATGTATTTGTTAATATTTTTTGCTTCCCTAAATATATATCTTACATAAAATTGTTGTTAATTTTACTTTTGTTCCTGTCAAGAAATATAAGGATATATACATAACAACTCATACAATGTACAGTTACATAAAATGTGTGCCTATAGAATAATAAGAGTTGACAAAACAAATAGAACACTGGACCCTGTCTGGAGATCTGACTTCTAACCTCAAACAGGCGCAAATTTGGTTAATTCACATCAAGACTTTTCTTTCTTTTCTTTTCTTTTCTTTTCTTTTCTTTTCTTTTCTTTTCTTTTCTTTCTTTTCTTTCTTTTCTTCTTTCTTTTTCCCTTAGGATACCAGTCTTTACTTATCAACAGGCTACTGGTCAGATTTTTCAAAAGATTTATTCCTTTATTTTTAGAGAAAGAGGAAGGGAGGGAGAAATAAAAGGTGAGAAATACGGATATGCAAGAGAAACATCTATCGGTTGCCTCTTACATACCCCATACCAGAGACCTGGCCTGAAACCTAGGCATGTGCCCTGATTGGGAATTGAACCAGCCACTTTTTGTTTGCAGGGTAATGCCCAATAGAGCCACACCAGTTAGGGTGAGGCCCTTCCTTTCAAAGAAAACTAACCTGCCTCTCTGGAATTAGGTGGTAAATCCTTTACCATCACTTGTCTAAATAGTCAAAGTGAAGATTGCAGCAAGGACACAATGCTGAATGCTTTGAGTTAGAAGATGAAATGGTTACAGGTTTTTCTTTTCCGGATTTTTATGCCTGAGGGCATTATAGTTTTTTTTTAAATATATTTTATTGATTATGCTATTACAGTTGTCCCATTTCCCCCTTTCATTCCCCTCCACCCTGCACACCCCCTTCCACCTACATTCCCCCCTTTAGTTCACGTCCATGTGTCATAAGTTCTTTAACTTCTACTTTTCCCACACTATTCTTGCCCTCCCCGTCTATTTTCTACCCACCATCTATGCTACTTATTCTCTGTACCTTTTCCACCTCTCTCCTAATACCACTCCCCTGTTGCTGATCCTCCATGTGATCTCCATTTCTGTGGTTCTGTTCCTGTTCTAATTGTTTGCTTAGTTTGCTTTTGTTTTAGGTGTGGTTGTTAGTATCTGTGAGTTTGCTGTCTTTTTACTGTTCATATTTTTATCTTCTTTTTCTTAGAGAAGTCCCTTTATTTCATATAATACGGGCTTGGTGATGATGAACTCCTTTAACTTGACCTTATCTGAGAAGCGCTTTATCTTCCCTTCCATTCTAAATGAAAGCTTTGCTGGATAGAACAATCTTGGAAGTAGGTCCTTGCCTTTCATGATTTGGAATACTTCTTTCCAGCCCCTTCTTGCCTATAAGGTCTCTTTTGAGAAATCAGCTGACAGTATGATGGGAACTCCTGTTAGGTGACTCTGTGTTTATCCCTTGCTGCTTCTAGAATTCTCTCCTTCATTTTCATCTTGGCTAATGCAATTATGATGTGCCTTGGTGTGTTCCTCCTTGGGTCCAACTGCTTTGGGACTCTCTGAGCTTCCTGGACTTCCTGGAAGTCTATTTCCTTTGCGAGATTGGGGAAGTTCTCCTTTATTATTTGTTCAAATAAGTTTTCCACTTGTTGCTCTTCTTCTTCCCCTTCTGGTACCCCTATAATTCGGATGCTGGAATGTTTAAAGATGTCCTGGAGGTTCCTAAGCCTCTTCTCATTTTTTTTGAATTCTTATTTCTTTATTCTTTTCTGTTTGTCTGTTTCTTTCTTCCTTCTGGTCCACTCCATTGATTTGAGTCCTAGTTTTCCTCCCATCACTGTTGGTTCCCTGTGCGTTTTCCTCATTTCACTTATTGTAGCCTTTGTTTGTTCATCTAATTTGTGAGCAAAATTAACCAATTCTGTGAGCATCCTGATCACCAGGGCTTTGAACTGTACATCTGATAGGTTGGCTATCTCTTGGTCTCTTAGATGAATTGGCTCTGGGGCTTTGATCTGTTCTTCCGTTTGAGCCATTTTTGTTTTTTGGTCTGGTCGTGGCTGTTATGTAGTGGGGGGTGGAGCCTTAGGTGTTCACCAGGGTGGGGCAAGCCAGTTGCTGGGTTGTGACACTGTATGTGGGGGTGGGGTCCAAGAGGGAACATGGTGCTTGCTCCACTCTCTCTTGTATTTCAGTCCCTTCCCCAGTGATAACCCTCCATGTGATCTCCATTTCTGTGATTCTGTTCCTGTTTTAGTTTTTGCTTAGTTTGCTTATGTTTTTTTTAAAGTGTGGTTGTTAATAATTGTGAGTTTTGCTGTCATTTTACTATACATGTCTTTTATCTTATTTTTCTTAGATAAGTCTCTTTAACATTTCATAGAATAAGGGCTTGGTGATGATGAACTCCTTTAACTTGACCTTATCTGGGAAGCACTTTTTCTGCCCTTCCATTCTAAATGAAAGCTTTGCTGGATAGAGTCATCTTGAATGTGGGTCCTTGCCTTTCATAGAAGTATTCACTTTGAGTACTTCTTTCCAGCCCCTTCTTGCCTGCGAGGTTTCTTTTGAGAAATCAGCTGATAGTCTTATGGGAATTCCTTTGTAGGTAACTCTCTCCTTTTCTCTTGCTGCTTTTAAGATTCTCTCCTTATCTTTAATCTTAGGTAATATATTTATGATGTGCCTTGGTGTGTTTCTCTTTGGGTCCAACTTCTTTGGACTCTCTGAGCTTTCTGGACTTCCTGAAAGTCTATTTCCTTTGCCAGATTGGGGAAGTTTTCCTTCATTTTTTTCAAGTAAGTTTTCAATTTCTTGCTCTTCCTCTTCTCCTTCTGGCAGCTCTATATTCAGATGTTGGGAGGTTTAAAGTTGTCCCATAGGTTCCTAAGCCTCTCCTCATTTTTAAAAATTCTTGTTTCTTCATTCTGTTCTGGTTGAATGTTTATTTCTTTCTTCTGCTCCAA
This sequence comes from Anoura caudifer, assembly GCA_004027475.1. Taxonomy (NCBI): domain Eukaryota; kingdom Metazoa; phylum Chordata; class Mammalia; order Chiroptera; family Phyllostomidae; genus Anoura; species Anoura caudifer. The sequence goes on from PVKU01007364.1 coordinate 80,002, forward strand.
ATCTTTGATCTGAGTCCCAGTTTCCTTCCCATCACTGTTGGTTCCCTGTACATTTTCCTTTATTTCACTTAGCATAGCCTTCATTTTTTCCTCTATTTTGTGACCATATTCAGGCAATTCTGTGAGATTCCTGATTACCAGTGTTTTGTACTCTGCATCAGATAGGTTGGCTATCTCTTCATCACTTAGTTCTTTTTCTGGAGCTTTGATCTCTCCTTTCATTTGTGCCATATTTCTTTGTCTTGGTGCACCTGTTATGTTGTAAAGGGTGGAGACTTAGGTATTTACCAGGGCAGGGCAACCCATTTTGCTGAGTTGTAGCACCTTATGTAGAGGAGGGGTCCAAAAGGGAACAGTGCAGCTTGCTTGGCTCTTGTCCAGCTTTCTGTCACTTCCTCCACTACCTACAAGCTAACTGAGCACTGCTGGTGCTGATTTTCGGGTGAGAGGGTTTGCATACATTATCAGACCCTGTGGGTCTCTCCAATGAGCTCTCCTATGAGGCTAGTAGTTTCTCAGGAGGCTGCAACCCCTACAAGTTTTTACAGTCAGAGGTTTTGAGGCTATATTTTCCCATGCTGGAACTCTGGGCTGTGCAGTTGGTCTTGCTCCCCAGTTGTTCCTCCCTGTTTATCAACATACAAATGTAGGACCAACAGCTACCACCTCACCTGCCCAGTCCTCTAGCTGCCACCTTGCCACCCATCCTCTCCACCCCAGGTGCCCATTCCACCACTTCTACCAGTCTGGGTGAATGTTTCTTCTTTAACTCCTTGGTTGTCAGACTTTCGTGCAGTTTGATTTTTCTGGCAGTTCTGGTTGTTGTTGTTTTTAAATCTGTTGTCCTTCTTTTGGTTGTGTAAGAAGGCAAAGTATATCTACCTATTCCTCCATCTTGGCCAGAAGTCCTGGGTTTCTGGTGTATGTCTTTAACTTATCACAATCTACCTTCATATGATATTATACCACTGCATGTATAGTATTACAATTATATACTTCTATTTCTTCCCTCTCAACCTCTGAGTCATTGTTGTCATACATTTTGCTTTTATATATATTATATTCCTGCAGTACATTGTTCTTATATTCATTTGAATAGTCAGTTATCTCTAAAACATATTTAAACAGTAAGAAAAATTACATAATTAATTACTCATAAGAAACCATATCTAGTTCTCCTCATTCCTTTCTGTAGAGAAAAATGTCTACCTGGTATTACTGTATTTTTGCTGTGTATAATGCACATCCTTGTTTTTCCCCTCAAAAATTCAGGGAAAAAAGTGTGCAATATACATGACAAAATACAGTAGTTTCTTTTTTTAACCTTAAAAATCTTTTTATTAGGGAAAATTGTATTAAAAAATAAAACAGTATATTATAAGTCCATGTATCCATTAACCAGCTTCAATGATTATGAACATTTTGATACTATTTATGTTTTTTATCATGTGGTTGTGTTTTGTGTATATTAAAACAAGTAAATAAAATTAGAAAAATAAAGGACCTGTGTTTAAGCTGTACTACAGAACTGGAGACAAAAATTTTTGGATTAGAGTCGAGGAATCTGTAGTTTAACAAATTTCTTGCCTATATGATGTCATTTTCTTTCTGCTTGAAGGACATGCTTTAACATTGCTTATGCTGCAAATGTGCAAGTGATGATATCTTAGCTTTTATATGTCTAAAGGTATCTTTATTTCAACTTTATTTTAAAAAGATATTATTACTGAACATAAAATTCTGGTTGATAACTTTTTTCAGAAATTAGGCATTACTCATCATTCTTCCTGTTTTACATTGCTATATCTATGAAGATTTATTTGCTAATTATCACACTGAGATAGAAATAATAAGCTGATAAAAATATTTGTGCAATACATTAATTAATTACATAACACAATCAGGATTGTTTCTCAATTTGTGCATGTTAAGATCCAAATATGTACCAGGCGTTGCTGTTAGATGGTGGAAAAACATGCATGCTCCTGCAATAAATCTCCATTGTCATGGAAGGGTGAGGTGCAGTCCCTCTGTGACAGAGGGAACCTCATGCTTGCTTGTGACAGAACAAAGACTAGAATGAACAGAATGAATACCTGTCTTTCCTAGCTGGTCACTTGGCCCTGTAGTACCTTGATTATTGAAACATTTTAACCCCATATACTCTGAGAAAGTGACTTGAGCTGAAATATATCAGCTCTTTTGAGAATGATGGTGCCCTTATGAGTGAATCATAAGAGTAGACATCATTCAAATAATTATAAAGAGAGATTTATCCTAATTGTTCAATTTTCTCCTGAGATGAATGTGGGATAGATGGCATTTGAGGAGCCAATCACCTATAAAAGAACCTAAAAATTCCAACGTTGGAATATCCTTGGAAACCATCCAGGCCTCTTGTGCCTCCCACATGACAAGTAATATCTTAAACAGCCTTTAATTCTACCTCCGTTGGAATCAGTTGAGGGATCCGAAAGCAATGCACTTGAATGGCAGCTTTGAAATTTTTGTTGTTAATCCTGACATCTGGGTCTTCTCATAGGTAGTTTCTGTTGTCTGCTTTCCCCGCCCTGTGCATGATTCATACATCACTGTTTCTTTGCATGTAGTAAAATTTTTAATAGAAATAAATGGACTTTTTAGACATGGTAGCAACCCTGGATACCAAGTCTTCATTTTGCCTCTCCACCTCCAGGCTTACTGCTGTTTGCTTATTTATTTGTCTACTGGTTTGGTTGTACTAGTTTAGAGAAGTCTATTTTCCCCACAGTGTAAAGCCTCTGATGTCATTCTTCAGAGTGTGCAGCCTTGGTCACGTATACACTAACCCTGGGATGACAGTGATTTTAGCAGAGCTTGTTTAACTGTTTCTTTTCTTGATCTTTCTGTTAAGCTGTCTGCCTCTGTTGGAATCACAACCAGTGCTTAGCCTCTACTGATTCCCAATCAATTGCTCTATTGTTTTCAACAGTACCCTATTGAAAAAAATTAATTGCTCCACTGTCTGATCAAATTAAATCCAGGCCTCATTGCTGTCTCCACAGCTCAGGAAATCTACTAGGCTTTGCCTGTGTTCCCTGCTCCACACTGCAGTCTGGGAACTGTCTCAAGGCCACCAGATGGGGCAATCAGAAGGCTCACTCACCCTCTGCATCTCATCTAAAGGGATCACTGTCCTTTGTTGTCTAAATCTAGTATCTTAAAACCTTTTTTATTCCATCTTTTTTTGGGGGGATGTTCCAGGCAGTAACATAAATTTGGTTTGTGTTATTTTGTCTTGGCTAGAAGCGGAAATCTAGAAACCCCTTATTAATTTCTATATGTCTCTCTGAATCCAGTAAATAAAATGATTTTAGATCTATATGCTAGTAAGAAAATGAAAAAGCATACATAGTAAAGTACTCTTATGCATAAATAAAGAAAGCATCTGGATGCACACATTACTTAAATATATTAAAATCATATGCAAATAGCTGCTCCAGATAAATTCTAATGTCTCCCAGTTTGTAGCACTCTGTGGAAAGATCTCCACAGTCAAAGGAAGAAAAGGGATTTGGTGATCATATAGAACATTCAGGAAGAACATGCCTAACTGTCTTAAATTTCCTCTTTGTGATGTGTTCTCTCGCCTTCCTTTCTTCCCTTCCTCCCTCCCTCTAAAATACCTGGAAATGCTTTTTGAGCAAAAAGGAAAACTAGTTAAAGTGTTTATGTTATTGGCAAAAAAAAAAAATGGCTTTACTTAAAGAGTACCTCCTTAAATAAAATAATGACATGGAAAAATAACATATACAGTATTTCAAAATGTCCCTGTTTTAAAAACTAAACAAAAGTCTGTGACTACTGAACTTTCATAGTTCTGTTTTTACCAGATGCTGGAAAACATTGAAACCAAACCAATTCCTCAGAAATGTGTTCCTAACCACAACTCCATGTAGGCAGACAAACAGAATTTATGTCAGTTCCTGGAAAAGAAAGGCTTAGAAGCCACATTTAACCTCTTTTGTTTATTTGTTCTTGATCTGTTTCGCTTCTTCAAAAGTCATGAAGGCAGTCAGATGCATCAGTTCTCTTCCTCCTTCTGTGCTGATTGTGATCCTGGGTTCTCACTGGTCTGCTCTGGATTTTTTTAGAGGCCTTTCTCGGGCCACTGAGTAGCACAGTTCTGGTGGCTTTAACGAACGGAAATGACTGCAATACCAGGAATCTAAAGTGCCACAGCAAATTTCTTATTTCTCAACTATGTCCAGAAAAATTGGTTCTCCCTAGGTTTTTTCTATGATGACCTGATTCAAACTGAGACAAAAGCTGTTAAGTAGGCAAACTGTCCCCTTCATGTTGTATTTTGGGACTTCCCTTCTCATTGCTTCCAGTTCTTGGGGCCCTTTCCTGTAAGTGTCCCATCCTAGAGGATGCCTTCTTTCAGCCCAGCCAAGTTGTGATACAGGGAAAGTTGAGGTGCTGCCTCTGTGTGTAGCTATCACTGTAATAGGTAAGTTTTGGGTATGGTAGGGTGGTCAGGTCCTGTCATGAGGACAGGACAGGCAAAGAAGCCCAGCCTGCAGACTGAAAGAAGAATGAAAGAGATGTGCCCACAAAAGCAAAAGGAGGGTCTGGATGACTTTGCTTTCCCAAGTCCAGTCCTTCCTGATTCCAAGATGCATTCCCCATCTTGATTTATGAGACAACTCTGAAGCTGTTTAATCATTATCTTCCCCCAGCTACCAAGTTTTCTGACCTAAACTAGATGCTGAGTTGGTTCCTATCACATGACACAAAGTTGCTCCCACATCTGTTTCACTTCAATGTGACCCTGGGTTATTTAAAATAAAAATCCATGCTAATTGCTTAGAGGATGTTAATGATGTAAGAGTTTTTACGTTTTCAAAGTTATGTGTTAGAGAAGTGCTGTCCAATAAAAATATAATGTGAACCTCATATGTAATTTAAAATGATCTGGTAGTACATTTGAAAAACTAAAAACAAACAGGTTAAATTCATTTTAATAATGTATTTTATTTAATCCACTATATCCATCGCATTATCATTTCAACATGTAATCAATAAAAAATTAATGAGATATCCTGAATTCTTTTTTTCACACTAAGTCTTCAGAATTTTATGCATTTCACACTTGTACACATACCTCAATATGGACTAGCCACATTTCATGTCCTCAACAGCCACATGTGGTTGGTGGCTATTGGACAGCATAGTTCTGGTGGCTCTAAAAGAAATGAATTTAATAGTGGGAATCTAAAATGCAACGGTAAACCGATAGACCTTATTTTAGGGAAAGTAGGGCTACATGGTAACCTTCACATGGTACTATACTGCAGAGGAAGAACCTCTATTCCTTTGTAAGGTGCACCCTCTAATGAGAGGGCATTTACCTGAAACTAAGAAGATAAATAAGATAGCAACAAGGGCACTCATTATTTGCTAAAAAAATCAATTGTATGTCTATTACCTAGAACTATGCTAGAAGTATACATCTAAAGACAAAGACATGTTCTACATTCATTGAGATTTCTATCTCTTGAAGAAGAGAAATATTTATCAGAATTACACAAATAATTGTGCTAAGTGTTATGGAGGAAAGGCAGTCAAAGAGAGAAGAAAGAGGAGAGCAGATACTGGGACTTGATCTGCTCTGGAGTTTGGGCAAGTTTCCTTGGTGTGAGGATATTTGAGCTAAGATTTGGAAGATATGTAAGTGCTTACAGGCAAAAAGCAGGGGGAAACCTCCCAGAGGAAGAAAGAGAATGTGCAAAGGTGGCGGGAACCATGGCTCATTTAGGAATCTGAAATAAGCCCTGTGGAACTGAAGTGCAGAAAAAGAAAGAGCAGTGCAGCATGGGGCAGAATGTGTAGGCAAGAAGCAGACCATGCCCAGCGTGTTAGACTAGGTTACACATGTTTCCCAAGAGAATTGGGAAATTCAACCCATGGTTGGATTTTAATCAAGGGAGATGATGTCATCAGTTTTCAGTTTTGAAAAACCATTCTGATTACAGTGTGGAAAACATTCTGAGGAGGATAAGAAGTGTCTGTGGGGAGACCCGTCAGGGTACCACTGCAGTAATCTTGACAGGAGACTGTTTTGGCCCACATGAAAGTGGTGGCAGTAGAGGTGGAGAGAAGCAAACAACTTTGAGAAATGTCAGGAAGGTAAGAGAGGCAGATATTTGTCAAGGGGTGTAGGGGATGGTTCTAATCATTGCATTAGAACAAGCATAAAGACCAGACTTAAAGAGAAAGTTCATGTCGAGTTGTAGGGGTCCAAGAGATAGTCAAGGTGCAAATATCAGGTAGGTATTAAGATATAAGAGTCTGTAGCTTAAAAGAAAGATCGAGACTGAAGATGATTTTGAAATCATCTGTATACACTTTGTTCTCTTGCTGCCCTGGCCTGTTACTTCCTCAAAGGTGCCATGCTCAAGTGCCTTTGCATGTGTTGCTCCATCTGCCCAAATCCTCCTTCCTCTCCCATTTGCTTAGTGATCCCCTACTTTCCCTTAGACTCCAGATCAGTTGTCATCTCCTCAGGGTTACATTTCCTGACCCCCATGCCAATGTAGACTGTTACAGCACCATATACTTCACCCCTGTGGAGTGGCACTTGGAGAAATTACCAATTACAGATTTACATTTATTTGTACACGGTAACAACTGTCTATGTTACTAGAATATAAGAATGGGACCAAGTCTTTTCTTTTTTATTAGATAGACTTTATGTTTTTAGAGCAGTTTTAGGCTCACAAAAAAGTGCAGAAAGTACAGAGAGTTCTCATATATTGTCTCCCCCCAGCATACACACAACCTTCCCCTCATCAGCTTCCTGCACCTGAACGGTACATTTGTTATATCAATGAATTAATACCTAATGTTGGTAGTTTACATTAGGGTTCGCTCTTTGTGTTGTATAGCTTGGAGATTTTGTTAAATGTATAATGACACATCCACCACTACAGTATCATACAGAATAGTTTCAGTGCCCTAAAAACCCCATATGTTCTACTCGTTCATCTCTCCCTCTTCCAGCCCCAGCAACCACTGATATTTTTAATGTCTCCATAGTTTTTTCTTTTCTAGAATGTCATATAGTTGACATTATACAATATGAGACCTTTTTAGATTGGCTTCTTCCACTTAGTACTGTACATTTAAGGTTCTTCCATGTCTTTTTTTATGGTTTGGTAGCTTATTTCTCTTTAGTGCTGAATAACATTCCATTGTCTAGATATACCAGAGTTTATTTATCCATTCACTTACTGAAGAACATTTTGGTTGTTTCCAAGTTAGGGCAATTATGGATAAAGCTGTAGGGAACCATTTCGAGTGGCGTGGAAATGTAGCTCAGCCTCCATGTGGAAAACCAGTGGGGAGTGAATGGCATGCAGGACCACACCCACAGAGAGGTTTTCCTGTGGGAAATCAGGCCTGCATCATACCTGGACCACTATGGGACTTGCTTTTGCTAAAATTCCCTCAGCCCGAATTGAGGCAGCAAGTGCTTACTGCAACTTCCTAAAATCTGAGCTAATCCTCCCAAGTATGGAGTGTGACCGGTTCAACCACTTTTCCCCTTGGTCTGCAACATCTTTCTCTTTGAAGTAATTAGCAACATTCTTTCTTTTGTTATCTGTAAAAGGTAATCTCCTGCAGTGAATCTGTGAATAGTAAGTGAGGACTACCCTCCATGTAATGTACCCCGAGAAGCAATAAAAGCTTGTCCAGGCAGGAACTGGAGGGCTCTGGCCCTCGTGCCCTCTCTTTCTCAGAGAGTGGCCATGCCATCCCTTTTTCTCCACAGGATTTCTGTAGCCTGTGTGTATTTGTTCTCTAGCAGCCACATAAGACATGGATCCTGCAGGCCAGGATCCACCACATAAAGCTACTGTAAATACTTGTATGCAGATTTTTGTGTGGACATAGGCTTTCAACTCTTTTAGGTAAATATCAAGCAGCACAATTACTGGATCATATGGTAAGACTATGCTCTCAGTTTTGAAAGAAACCACCAGACTGTCTTCCAAAGTGACTGTACAATTTTGCATTCCCACCAGCACTGAATGAGAGTTCCTGTTGTTCTACATCCTCTCCAGCATTTGGTGTTGACAATGTTTTGGATTTCAGCTATTCTAAACAGTATGCCGGACTTCCAGCCAAGATGGAGGTGTAGGCAGACACACTGTGCCTCCTCTCACAACCAAAATTAAGGACAACAAAGATTTAGAAACAAGAAAACAACCAGAACTCAGAACATAGAACTGTTTGGAAGTCCAACAACGATTCATCCAGACTGGTAAGAAGGGTGGAGTCACGGCAGGAAAAAGCAGAGGTGTGGACCAGGCATGCAGGCAGCAGCAGCTGGCAGCCCCCAGGTGACAGGCGGCGACTAGCAGACCCTGGGCATGGGGTGGCAACTGTGCAGACCCAGTGAGGCTGCACAAGGCAGCTGGCTGACTGGGTGGTCCCACATTCTCGTGCAGATAATCCAGGCAAAGGGGAAGTGGTGGAAGGGACTGGAATCTGAGAGTGAGCAGAGCAAGCACCATTGTCTCCTCTCAGACCCCGCCGCCACATACAGTGTCACTACCCAGCGACTGGGCTGTCCCACCCTGGGGAACACCTAAGGCTCCACCCCTCACTACGTAACAGCCTCGACTGGACAAAAACACACACACACACACACACACACACACA
>PVKU01007365.1:0-88688 GCA_004027475.1 Anoura caudifer
TTTTTCTATTTTTTGTATTTCTATGTGTTTATATAAAAAATCCCTTTGGCATTTATTTTAGTCATCCATAAAAAGCTTATGATGGTAAATAATAATATTACCTGTAGCCTCATTTTCTAAGTTTAAAAACAATAGTTCCTTTACCTCTACTCTTAGAAATACTATTTTACTAATTTAATATTTAAAACATGCCTCAGCTTCTTAGGTTACATTTCTGAAGTCCAGCAAACTACATGAAATCCCAGCAATTCACAATAGAATAAAATAACCGTATTTTCCATAAGATGTTGCTATTGTTTTTAGTATCTCTTTTAAAAATTTAAACTATTGACTGCCTCTTTCTTTTGTAAACTAAACCCTCAGATATTATTGTTTCATATATAATCTTGGTCAAAATTTCCTCATATTGTAGTCCTAATAATTTCTTTTGCCATGTTTATCAAGCTAGTTCTCAAGTTCTGCAGCCAGTTGATTGCTTTTTGACAGACTGCAAAGCTTTATCAACTTTTCTTGTTATGTATGTATCATTATAAAAATAATATATACTGACTGTAAAAATCTTAGAAAATATAGAAAAGTATGAGAAAGTCAGTCACAATTCCTCATCCTACAGATAGCCATTGTTAACATTCTGTTATGCATCATCATTTAGAATTGGATCGCTACTCAAAGGGTGATAGACAAAGCACTTCACATACTGATGTGTGAAAACCATAAATTAGTGTAGGTAGAAAGAAAGTGTTGGTTTCTATAATACCTGTTGACACTTGAGTGCCTCCATCAGCCATGGGATACTAGCCTTTCTGGCTCTGGGATCTGCCCTCAAGACCTGTATTTAGATGTAACTTATAACATATCATCCTCAAGATCTGTAGTTAGATGTAACTACTTCTAGAAAAGCTGCTCTGATCCCCTAGATATCTGTGCTCTTTTAGCCCCTGACTCTATCCGTACTACTATTGACCCATCCCAGTCCAGGACTGAGGCTCCTTGAGAACATGGATTGAGATTTCATTCTGAGTCCTTTCATGCAGCACAGTGTTGTGCTTTTGTAGAAGCTTAATAAATAAAAATTATAAATACATTAAAATTATTTCATTTCTATCCAATATAGCTCTCATTATTAACCAAGATCACAATCCCTAATTAATCAGAAGGACTCATTTCAGTAGAACGCAAAAGATGGGTCATCATTGCTCTCTCCTGTCTGGTGTGCTCACCTTCTCAGACATAAGCTCAATTCATTCTTACTTTCTGGATATTGTTTATGTTATTTGGCCTATAATTAGTTCCTTTACTCAAAACCACTACAATACTTGGGTTCTATTTTTCTATATGAATCTTTGGTCAAATACTGCAACACACATCAATCTCATACTTCAAAATCTTATAGTATTTAGGCCACAGATTGGTTCACTAGTAGTCACAGAAACATAAATTACAACGATAAAAAAATTAAATACATTAGATACATCAAAATGGTAGAATTTAGAAAAGTCAATTTTACCATCTATCAGTAAAAAAATCAGGTATTAAGTACTCTATACCCTAAGTGATATAAGCCAGGTGGTGAAAGGTGAATACCATATGATCTCACCTATAAATGGAACCTAATCAACAAAACAAACAAGCAAGCAAAATACATCCAGAGACACTTAAATAAAGAACAAACTGACAGTAACAAGAGGGGTAAAGGGGGATAACAGAGCAAAGAAGAGGAAGGGTCATCAAAAAACATGTATAAAGGACCCAAAGACAAAGACAACAGAGGTGTAGGAGTGAGTGTGCGAGGTTGGGGAGTGTGGCACAGGAGAGAGCGATGAGGGGAAAATGGGGACAACTGTAGTTGAACAACAATAAAAAAAGACTAAAACAAAGAACTCTTATGTATGTGTGGATATAAAGTAGCATATCTGTTCTGGAAATCAAATTAGCAGGCTTTTTGAAATTAAGAATTTGTTTGCCTTAAGATACAGCAATCTTACTCCTGGGTATTTGTGAGAATACAGACATACTCTCACAAATTTCACAGACATGAATCAAAATGTTTACCATGTCCTTTTTTGTGGTAATGATGACTTGGAGATAAACTAGTAGAATAGAGTCATCCCTCGCTATATCACGGTTCACTTATTGTGGCTTCACTGTATCATGGTTTTTTAAAAACATATATATCTAATTTTGTATCATGGAGTTTTCCTTATATTGTGGGATTTTGTGGTATATAGGTATTTATATAATATTTATGATTTTAGTTATTTTTGCCTAAAATTTATAATATAAAAATATAAAAAATGTTAATTCAAACATATTAAAAGAATACTAAATCAAAATAAAACACAGTATGTATTTCATCAGCAGATGAATACCACACCGTACACAATGGAAATGCAGTACGCCACTACTGCTTGTGCAAGTTTGCCAACGCGACGAAACACGGCACGCTATTGCCTGATGGAATGGAAGGCGACCAACCACAGCACTGTGTTCTGTATCCTGGGCACTTATTAGTTCAGTAACCATAGCATTGGTCCGTTTGCTCTCCTGCACTGTGCCCATACGTTCAGCATCTCTCCTTGTCCACTTCACATTGACATCTCATCGCTGCACGTAGTTTGCAGTGTTGTGTTTTTGTGAAATTTTCATAAAAGTTTGAATTTATTTCAAGCCCTACAATGCCACCCAAACATTCTGTGCCTTCTAAGGCTTCTGGCAGTGAATCCAAGTGCCAGAGGAATATCCTTACCATCAAAGAAAAGGTGGAATTTCTCCACATGTTAAAGGAAGGCAAAGCTACGTAGCTGTAGGCCACCATTATGGGATCAGCAAATCTAACTATTTGCTACATAAAAAAAGATGAGAAGAATGTTAGGTCCACGGCAACAATGACTTTTAACAAGACTGCGAAGAGGGGGGTCACTTCCCGCAATAAGGCCACTGTGAGGATGGAGTCTGCATTGGCCCTGTGGATAAATGCCTGCAGGAAGAAGAGTATCTCACTGGATATCAACACCATCCAGACAAAGGCCAAGAAACTTTATGATACTTTTGCAGAAAGCATGGACGTTCACGACACTGATGAGGATGAAGATGAGGATGACGATGCAGAAGCAGGACCTTCGAGTGCTTCTCTCACCAGACCAACCCCATTAAGTGCCAGCAAGGGCTGGTTTGACAAATTTCAGAGACACTTTGTATTCAAGAGCATTTCTCTGCATGGAGAAGCTGCCTCTGCTGATAAAAAGCAGCACTAGCAACTCCCCATAACTATGTTCATCACTTGGATAAAGAGATCAATTATGCCTACACCTTTAGCGGGAATAGAAGTTATGACCCAGGGCAAAGATACTGCACCACCTGATGAAGCGCCTGATGAAGTGGTGCCTTCAGAAGAGCTGTAATGCTCTTCCTGGCTGTGCAGTACATTCATCTCATCATCATCACCCTCATCGCCATCAGTACTGCACAGCTACATAACTCATGATCTTCATCATTCAAGTTGTAGTATAATTCACTGGTGAGTACCCATATAGAATTTTATATGTTGTTAAAATTATGTAGGTTTAAGAGTGTAGAAAGTGTTTAAGAGCATATGAAGTGTTTATAAGAGTGTGGGAAAGGTTGATAAGAGAGTGGGAGAGGTTTATAGGAGTGTGGGAAGGGTTTGTAAAGCCTTAAAATATATATAAATAATAAAATAAATATAATGCCACAACTTTGCGGATTTTCACCTATGGCAGGGGTCTCTGGAACGTAACTCCTGCGATAGGTGAGGGATCACTGTATAGTGGAAGCCCACTTTAGAACAGTAGGCAGCAGAGAGATGCAACATGACAAGGTATTAAACACAGGCCATTGAGAGAAAAAAATACAAAAATATATAACAGAATACTACTTTATAAATTTAAAACATACGCACAAACATTATATATTGGTGTATTTAAAAACATTGAATGTGTATATTAGCAGAAGATAATAAGTAGATAGATGATAGATAGATTAGATAAGTTAGATAGATGATAGATATCAGATATATTAGATAGATAGATTAGCTTATTAAACAATTTTTAATATAGACTATTAAATTAGAAGGCTGATTAACTCAGTCTGAGGTCCAAATCAAAGAAGCTGATGACAGATGTATTGGGTTGGCCAAAAAGTTTGCTTTTTCCTGTAAGATGGCTCTAGTAGCTCTTAATTGTCTTAAACATTCAAAACAATTTTGTTAGATTGCATTGTGACAGCTGTCATATCAGCATGCATTAAAAAATTGGTGAATATTGGTGTGGCAATTTTAATATTGAAGATAGAAGAAAATATAGAACATTTCAGCATATTATTCTTTATTATTTCAAGGAAGGTTAAAATGCAACTGGAATACACACACTAAAAAGAATTGTACAGTGTATGGAGAAAGTGCTGTGACTTATAAAATATGTCAAAAGTTCGTGCTGGAGATTTTTTACTGGATGATACTCCACAGTCAGGTAGACCAGTTAAAGTTGATAGCGATCATCTTCATTCTTTATTAATTGAGTATAATCAATATTATAACATGCAGGATATAGCTGACATACTTAAAATATCCAAATCAATAAAGCTATAGGTAGAAATGAAACATATGTCCTTTATTTTCAAGAAAAAACTTAACAGACTTTCTGGCCAACCCAAAGATACACAGGCTCTAGGACTTTTTTATTTAAAACATATAAACAGTTTTCTGTCTCTGAAGAGGATTTATTTTTAACAAAAGATAACATAACTTAGCTTCATTTAAATCTAAAAGTGAGCAGTGAAACATTTTGTAGAACTGTTGAAAAAGATTTTTAGGTAGTTTGTTACCTAAATACGCTTCCATTTGAGTATTTGCATTTACCCCTGAAAACGTAGCCAGCAGAGAGATTTGAAATATATGCATTCAAAACCATCAAAGAGAAGGCCTTTCCTATTCCATTACATTGAAATTAATTGCTGACCATTATCTTCAACCCTTAAAACATTTATTTTTTATTAACAATTTTCCATAAGCATGGAACTATAATATTTTAATGGAAGTGTCATTTTAAAATAATTATTTTATTTCTGATTCTATTTGTGCACTGCTTTTAATCTGACAAACTATTCCAAATCACTCTTCATCCAAATTATATAAAATTTAGAATAACATAACCAGTTTGGAATTATTTCTCCTAAATAATCAAATGTGTATAGAAAAGTTCACTTACATTTTAAGATGTAAAAAATATTCAGACTTACAAGGTCTTACTAAAATGGACCATAATTTAGGCCATGCCAAAACAGTTTTCTTATATATACAAGATCTTTCCAGAAAAAGTCCAGCCATTGTTAATATAACAAGAATAGTTTTCATGACATCGATGTAATCTGACAGCCAAAAAGAGCATGCTGGAATGTTTATGCATGAACAATGATGACTTCACTGAACTAGTCAGTGGTAGCAGTGGACGTGGTTGAGTGAGCATGTGTAGTGTGTTGCCATCACATTAAAAATGATCAAGTAGAGCAACAAATCTGCACCAATTTATGCATTAGGTTTGAACATTGCTCCATGGAAACTATTTGAATGATTCAGAAGGCTACAGCTATGGGTAACAGGTGATTGGCAGCTTCATCACGACATGCACCCACTCATGCATCACATTTCATGCAGAGTGTTTTGGTGAAATATCAAATCACCCAGGTGACTCAGCCCTCCTACAGCCCAGATTTGGTACCCTATGACTTCTGACTTTTCCCAAAACCAAAACCACCTTTGAAAGGGAAGAGATTCCAGAACTTTGATAAGAGTCATGAATATATGATAGGGCACCTGATGGCAATTGGGAGAACTGTGTGAGGTCCCAAGGTACTTACTTTGAAGGGGACTGAGGTGTCATTGTCCTATGTACAATGTTTCTTGTATCTTATACCTTCTTCAATAAATGTCTCTATTTTTCATACTACATGGCTGGATACCTTCTGAATGTGTAGAATAGAAATTGTGTGTGTGTGTGTGTGTATATATGTGTGTATATGTATATATATGATATACACATATACATATATACAGAGACATACACACTAGACTATGGAAGACTATACATGTGGTAATACATGTATATGGTATATGTTATTCTTCTATAGAGAATAATGTACAAAGTAAGAAACTTAGATGGAATTGGAAATTGAGAAAGTAGTATTTCCCAAAAATCAGTTAGTCTACCAATTATAATTCAGTGACTTAAAAATTTAATTCAAACAGTCCCATCATTTTTTACTGAAAACTGAAACTGAAAATTAACTGTGAACTGAAAATTGACTTGAAGGAGGAAAACTTAATTAGTAAACAGTTTTATCTGGGCTCATTAAGAGCATGTTTTTAGCTTTTGTTTTTCATGCAGAAGCATTGGATAGGCTGCCTTGTTTAGAATTCCCCGATTTCTGCCATGTAGAAGTTAATACCCATGTCATGAACACAGGATAGCATGGACCATGTGCACAGGGAGTAGCCTGTTTACATACCTTACTGTCTATTATGGGACTATCTATTATGGCAAAGTGGACATACTATGCTTTCTTTGATTTATGTTTGAAAAATGCACAATTAGCAAATATCTAAAGCATCATAAAATAAAAGCAATGAATTAAACAAGCTTTGGATTATTTCAGTCCTGTTTTCTATTCTTCCTTAGTCTTTCCAGTGTTTAGGAAAGAAGGTCCCAGGCAGCATCACTTGAACAAATCTGTGAAATTTTCCTGAATGTGCTCAAGAGAATGACACATACATGTGTCTGTCGCCTCAAGACAATCAAGTAGAGTAGAGAGCAAAGCAGTGCTTATGACTGGCATCTCCACACAGGCACACATATATACTCCCATGGAACTCGGTAATTAAAGTCATTATGGGCATCAAATATTATTTAATCTGTCTTAAGATTTGTGTCTTTGCACGTACACAGTTAATCATCTTAATCATTTTGGTGTAGAAATTGTGAGCACAAACTTACAGTGTTACCTGGTAAAGAAATTTCCTCCCAAATGACAAATTGGACTAATTAATAGTGGCTTCTTGGGGAACCATGCTGAAATGCAACAATATAAAGTCAAGAATGTTCCTTAATGCCCTGTCTGGTGTAGCTCAGCGGGTTGGGCATTATTTCTCAAAGTGAAATATTGCTGGTTCCAGCTAGGTCCCCAGTTGGGGGTGTGCAAGAAGTAAGCAATCAGTGTTTCTCTTGCACATTAATGTTTTTCTCCCTCTCTTTCTCCCTCCCTTCCCCTTTCTCTAAAAAATAAATAAATAAAATCTTTTTAAAAAGAATGTTCCTTGATAATGATTGAAGTGGCGTTCAAAATGGAGAAATTCAAAATTTATGATTTGTGGTTATCTTTTTACAAAAGTGTTTAAAATAAGGATTTTTAAATTAAATGAAAAAATCTCTGTTGGTACAAATGTTTCCTAGACATATCTAAATTCTAAAATGCAAATGATTTTGATGAATCCTCAAACAAAGTTTCTCTGTACTAACAAATCACAGAAGGAATTTCCTAGGAACTATTTCCGCACTAGCTTAAAAAAAAAAGACAATTCTTTCCTCTTAGATTCTTTGCTTCCATCATATTCAATAGAGCCACTGACCTAAAACTAAGTCCACTTACACTATGAAATATCTCAACAGTCCTGGCTGGTGTGGCTCAGTGGATTGAGTGTTGGCCTGTGAACCAAAGGGTTGCCAGTTCAATTCCCAATCAGGGCACATGCCTGGGTTGCAGGCCAGGTCTCCAGTTGGGGATGTGCAAGAGGCAACCACACATCAATGTTTCTCTCCCTTTCTTTATGTCTCCCTTCCCTTCTCTCTAAAAATAAATAAATAAATAAACCTTAAAAATATCTCAACAACATTTAGTTTCTATAAGCCAAATAGACAAATAGTATGTTTGTAGGAAAACAAATACAAGTAAACTTTTTCTGAGCTATATTTAGAATTTTCATTAAAAATTCCTGGTTCTTTTTTATTA
Organism: Anoura caudifer; assembly: GCA_004027475.1. Lineage (NCBI taxonomy): Eukaryota > Metazoa > Chordata > Mammalia > Chiroptera > Phyllostomidae > Anoura > Anoura caudifer. Next base: position 8,020 of record PVKU01007365.1, read on the forward strand.
AAACTAGAATAAAGAGTATTAAAATGGGTAAGATACTAGGGCTTTGGACAGAAATTCTATAATAAAATCTAAGATATTTAGAAAACTGTCTATAAACAGTACTTCTCTACATATGGAATTTGAAGCTCAATTCCAGTAGAATTTTAAATAAGACTTTGGCTCTAATTCTTTTTCTCTTACTTTACATATTTCAATGCATTTGTTTCGCAGAGCTCTGTTCTCCAGGAGAAGTAAGATCTACAAAAATGAAATATGTTGTGACCCACATCTCTAGCCAACAATAGTGTTTTAATACTCCTTTTCATATCAATTTACATCTTAACAATAAAGTTATTTCTCATATCTGAAATGCAAACACTGATAACTGATATCTATCATGCACTTACTAGACTCTAAGCACTGATTTAATTATTTTATGTGTTTTAGATCATGCAATCCTCACAGCAACCCTAAAAGTAGGTACTATTATAATCATCATTACTTCAATTTTAGAGATGCAGAAACTGAGTTACAGAAAGTTCAAGTAGCATGTCCAAGGTCACATTAAGCTCTGCATGTCCAAGGCAGAGCTGAAGGCTGAACTCAGGTAGTCTCATTACAAGTTTGATCTCCTGACTATAAAACTAATTGATCTGCCTCCCTAACAAACAAACAAAACCCTACAGTATATCATCAACTCCAATATACTCATTGCATTGCTTTGAAACTGGGCCTTCTTTTTCAAAAAGCTTTAATTGCAAAAAGCACTGTAGCAACTAGAATGGTTCTGCTGAAAAAAATAGTTCCCCTGGGATCAACATAGGCAGCAAGCTTATCTTTAAAAGAGCACACAGATTAAGTAAATGAATTTTTAAAAAGATTTTATTTACTAATTTTTAGACAGAGGAAGGGAGGGGAAAGAGAGGGAGAAAAACTCAATGTGTGGTTGCCTCTCAAGTGCCCCTGACTGGGGACCTGGCCTGCAACCCTGGCATGTGCTCTGACTGCGTAACGAACCAGCAACCCTTTGGTTAGCAGGCCAGTGCTCTATCCACTGAGCCACACCAGCCAGGGCTAAATAAATGAATTTTAAGAAGAAAAAACAAGCTGAGACTGAATACGTAAAATAATCTGAAGAATGACTGATATTAATATGAAAATTACTGTGTACAGTTAGAAAAAACAAAAAAGTAACATATCCTTCTCCATGATTAAGTAGCTTATATATATATTTGGTTTATTCCTGATAAAAACAAAATAGCGAATGCTAACATGATATCATTGCTTCACTGAGTTGTTATATAGCCACACAATAATTCCTCCAGCATTCATTGTCTGACATTCTTGGATAAACTAGATTTTTAAATTGTTTTTCCAGTGGTCATAATGTATTTATGTTGAAGCAACCTCATTTCAGACATCTGTCTCTCTCAGCAACCAAATCAAGATAATTGACAAAGGTTAAAAGTCAAATTTTGTGACCAAATAGTGTTTTCTTTCTTCATAAAATAATTGCAATCATATCCTCTAGAGACATTTGAGCAACAATATCTGGAGGATGCATGCACATAGATGTCTAGAATTTGAATTATTGCATCATAATAAACAACAAGTAATATGCAACCAAGGTATTTGTTCATATGCTTGATGTGTCCTGGATAAGACTGGATACATCCTCGGAAGGAAATGGACTTAAGTTGGGTATAACCCCATTTGTTTTGGATTGTCAACACCTCAAATTTATAGGAAGATGCATACTTTCTAGTTTCTGTTTACTATCCTGACATAGTCATTAATTGCTCATTATTCACTCTCAAATATCTTGATTTGGTGAATGAATTGCATAATCATTATACATCAGTACCCTTGAAGTCTGACAACACAAACCTTGAAAGTTGTACAAATATTTTATTATGGTGTTATTGTCTTTTTAGGTACCACCCATCAGGTGGCTTGAGGCTTTGTGTGAAAGGAATGGATGGTCTCATTGTTAGTTAATGAAAGGTGTGAGTCCTGGGATAAGATATGCTGACACAGGAGATGGGCTTTAAGCTAAGGTGAGATTTGACTTTCAGGTCAACTCAGACACTGAAGTATTGAGAACTCTTTATGGTAGAAAGTGAACTGCTACATGGAAGTTAGTCTGAGGTGACAAAGGAAACCTGATAAGACAAAAGCTATCCTCCTCATCACAAGACACTTACATAGTTTCTCACTGCTAGTTGCAATGTGGGAATCAAAGAAAAAACCTACATGTTCACATGGTAAAAACAGTGGAGAGCTGGATGTCTGCCAACCATGGCGAGAGTCGCAACAGTAGGAGTGGTCAGCGGTGGAAGGCTGTGTACAACATAAGGTCTAAGACCCTTCAGCATCTCATTGCCTGAGGCAGCCCTCTAGTGGCCAGAGCAGGAACAAGGAGAAGAACACCAGACATGTGTCCCTGAATAGAGAGACACACTTAAATGGAAACTAATTCCTAGTAATAAATCCAAAATAGTTTGTGTCATTATATGAAGTATAATTATTGTAAAACATGGTGATTTTTCACAAATGGTAAGAAGTTTAGATAAATGATTATAATTGGTGTTATTTTTACACAACTAAACCACATTTTGTTTTTTTCAATTTTTACTTTGTAATTGTTCCAGGACCTACAATCAAATTTAAAATACACAACCTTTCTGAATACAATGTACTTTTAATTATTCATCACTATACACATTTTTAAGACAACAATCATGGTTTCTATTGCCCAGTATGTAGAATTAATTCCCTTTGACGGCCTGGTTGTGAGCTCCATCTATGGAAAGCATTCAAATGCCCCGTGTGGTCTTTTTTGAAGGTAGAGGCAGTTACTACTGTCAAGATAGCAAGTCCCTGAGGTCAACGGATCTGAGTGTGAATCTTAGTTCTTCCCACTGGAACTTCAAGGAGTTCAAAGGTTATATATCTTCTGAGTTTTAGTTTCCTTATTTACAAAATGGAAAAAAAAACACCTATGATGTACAGTTGGTGTGAAGATTAGAGATATATTAAATGCTTAGTATAGTGATTAACAAATAACAAGATTATATTGCTAATCCAGAAAAGTTGCCTCCATCATCAGCTGGTATGTCCCGGGAACTATGCCCCATGGACGACTTGATTGCTGTTAAGAGGAGGTAAAAGAATACCAGATAAGAATGAATGGATAGGAACTCAGAATAAGCTCTTAATTTACTGAGTCAGGGAGCACGTAGGCAGAGGAATGAGACAATCAATAGAGGTTAGTTACAGGAGGAAAGACTGGGAAGTCTCTTTACCACAAATCTTTCCACAGCAAGTTGGTGCTAGGTCTGGCCAGCTACTAGAACTAATTCATGCATCAATCTCTCAGCCTGATAGTTGGCTAAAAGCCAAGCTATGGGAAAGCATGACATATCTCCCATAAGTGTGTAATAAGCATAATAGTTTTATTCTACTGTAACTGTCTTATATTAAACTTAGTGGAATGAAATTTTCACAAATTATATTGTATACATATCTTAAAGCAACATCAACTTTAAGGTGGTAGCTTTAGGCCAGAATCCTCAAGAGCCCTATAAAGTGATCACTCATCCATGTTTGGTGATTTGGTGGAAAACTACGACAGTGTTAAATATTTGGAAACAGCTCAGCTTCTTATTAGCTGTATTAACTTTGTAAAGCTCTCCAACTTTGCTCATTTACAATGGAGATAATAATGGAGGCCTTGAAACACTGTAAAAACTAAAACTTATTATAAATAAAATGATTATATACCATATGGTATATGGTGCACAATAAACATTGCTACTATATTTCACTAAAACTTATCCATGTTCTATGTACTAGACACAATGTCCAATGTTGGATCATTTCAGAAGCAAAAGAAGTAAGCCTCAACCAACCCAAAGATTTTTATAGTTTCTCACCTATACTTTCCATAATTACTTGAAAAAAACCCACAAAGTTTATCATTCCACAATTTTAAACATAAAAGTCTGAAAAATTACCTGGAAGAGGTAATACATTGCTATGAGTAAACTTCAGTGTGCTTATAATTTGGTATTATATAGTCTTATAAAGAAGAGTGAGAAAGTAGAAATAGTGTAGGTATTTAAGGAAGCGAGGGAGTGCTTCTAATTAGGAATAAAGGATCAGAAACTGGGCTTGATAAACCTCCATAATTAACACATAACACGTCATAATTTGGGGAGGGTTACTGCCTGCTATTTTAGCAAAAACTCTGACTCCAATTTCTCTCTCAACGTTCAATCAATAAAGTGGGCTATGACAAAATTTGAGAAGAAAAACTGACACTATACCCTGTAGTATTATGTTAGTTTGGTGAAAAAGTAATAGAAACCAAACTTAAATTTAAAAATATATGGGATTACAAAATCCAATGATAGATTAAGAAACAGGAAAAAAAGTGATAGGGATATGGAAAGGGCAGACAGCTGGATCTCAGTAGAAGTATAAATCAGGGGTATAAACATCACCAAAACCTTACTGTCTTTGACTTGCCATTGCTTACTAAAGTCTAGCAGTTAACACGGTCACCACTGTATTCCGTACATAGTAGGGTATCCTAATACTAGAGATACATTAACTCTCTTTCCCAGTTCTAGTTTTAAAAGCCTCAGGAGAGTATTCTAGTTGCCTTGGTTTGGATAAAGAGTTCATTCCTGTAACTATCAACTTTGGGGATGTAAGAAAATGTATGTTTCAGATGAAGGCAGTGGCAGTTTCTGGAAGAGGAAGAACTGAGTGTCAATTCAGTAGAAGTCTAGCAGATCATGAGGCTAGGATCTATATACTTCTATGTGAATATTTTCTATCAGAATCAATTCTTGCTATGTTAAACAAGAGCTTACTTTTCCATGCAGTTATTCCTAGATAGTCATCAATACAAAAATAAGAAGCAGGTTATGAATTAATGAAGCAACTTAAAAGAGTTTTCATAAAATGAATTCTAAGAAGAGAAAATGCATTTGAAAAATGTGCTTATTTTTCCTCAAAGACACACAGCATTTTGCTGAACAAATGAACCATAAATCTCATGAGGAAATACACTATTGTGATCTAAAATCTTTCTCTATCTAAATGATGGGTTTATTTTTAATACATAGTTTTGATGCATTTTGAAAATATATCAAGCTGAATTACATAAGATTTTTCTCTAAGTATTTGTATGGGGTAGCATTGTTTATTTATTTAGTTGCTGAATCATTATGCACCGAAAGAAAAAAAAGTCAGCTTTCTCTAACTGCTAAAATGCGTGTGTTTACCACTAGAGGGCACAAACAAGGCTGTTTTCTCGAAAGGGGGGTTTTGAAAATGGCAACATTCCATGTTTGAAACACTGACTGAATCAAAACATTGCATGTTTTCTTAAATCTGAGAAGAAAAACCAAAATGTATATTTAACCATGGACCATTTTGTGCTGGTTTCTCCCTATGCCCAGAAAAAAAAGGGGGATTCATTCATATGTGAGGAGAATAACTATGAATAGTTCATAAAATTTCAGACATATAAAGTTATTGGAGTTTAAATGATTATCAGAGAATAAGCTAACATAATATTATTAATAGCAACATAGCAAAAATTCTACAGATTGGCAAAACTATTCATATTTATTCAAACCACACTTAGAATCTTCAGAGAAATTCACTCCTAAAATCATCAATTCACTCCTACAAACATTATAAGTCACAAAACTGATTCTAAATCTTGTAAATATTAGGTATACATCATATCTCTACTTAGCAAATGCAGCATTATAGTAAAAATATTATATGATTTGGCTATCTTCACACAACATGCTTGAGTCATGCTTGGAGAATGCCTCCATTTTCTACAAGCTGTTTTACTCTTTAACAAAGAAAAAAAACAAAATTCCCCAGAAAAAACCAAACATTCCCGAATCTTGTGTCACCCTGGCTGCTTGACAAGTACTAATGAGTATGATTAGGTTTGATGCCTCCCATGAATTGTTTTGGGGTATTCTACAAGGAAGAGGACCTTTCCAGAACCAATGATTCTACTGGAAATAAAAACAGAACAAAAGAGCACAAAATTTGCTAAAATGTCTTCAACATTTAACAAAAGGTAGCAATATAAATGGCATAATGATTTAAATTCAGTGATGAAAAAGAGAATTGCACATTGACTTGGATAAAACTGACAGGTTAGTACTTTCTATCTTTGCCTTTTACATCATGTGATTTCCCCCCGATATGTTTCAAATAACTAGTTCATTAAGACTGTAACAAAATATAGGTTGCCTTCATCTTGATGAAATTTACCTGCAGCACAAATTTTTTTAAAGATTATAGACGAGGAGTTACAAACTTTCATAGAATTGCTCAGTTTAGTCCTTCTTAATGTTGACTTTTTTAAACAGCATATTCTTTTATTTTCTTTTTTCTAATATTCCATGTCACAAGTGACGAATCTGATACCTTGTGTACCTTGTGTAAATATTTACCTCTACTCAAGCCCTGTTTCCTTTTCTGCTCCAGATTTGGCACTTTGCTCCTGACGCCAACCTGTGATTTCATCTCTGTAACAGGGACAGGGCCACAGGCATGTTGATTATGACACAGATGACCATTTATCCTCCCACTGACAAGCATCCACACAACTAAATATCCTTTTTTCAGAAACAGCTTATCACTCTATCCAGCAAAGTTTTCATTTAGAATGGAAGAGCAGATAAAGTGCTTCCCAGATAAGGTCAAGTTAAAGGAGTTCTTCATCACCACACCCTTATTATACAAAATGTTAAAAGGACTTATTCAACAGTAAAATGACAACAAACTCACAACTATCAACAACTGAACCTAGAAAAAAGGCAAAAAGAAAAATAAACTAAGCAAACAACTAGAACAGGAACAGAACCACAGAAATGGAGATCACATGGAGGGTTAGCAACAGGGGAGTGGGAGGAGGAGAGAGGGGAATAGATACAGAGAATAAGTAGCATAGATGGTAGGTAGAAAATAGACAGGGAAAAGGTAAGAATAATATGGGAAATGTGGAAGCTAAAGAACTTATAAGTATGACACATAAACATGAGCTAAAGGGGGAAATGTGGGTGGGAGTGGGTGTGCAGGGTAGAGGGGACTGAAGGGGGGAAATGGAGCAACTGTAATAGCATAATCAATAAAATATATATTTAAAAAAAGGAAACAACTTATCTACAAATCTGAGCCTCATGGTAGAGTTTCCCCCACTGAATGCTTTCAAATATTTTGTCCTATATGATAGCATTTGTATTAATGATTTCAGAGGTATGGGGAGAGGGGCACAACCTGCTTCTGTGTGACAAAAAAACTATTACTCTTTCTACACAGCCTTTTATATTTGCCATTTAGTACACATCTATACACATGCTAGACACCATATATATGCATTATTAACTTATATATAATTTATATGTGCATAATAAAATATGCATAATTAGCATTATTATATATACATTATATAGTTAATAATACATTGTATAAATATAACATATATGCTAATATGTACAAGAAAGGTACATATAAATGTATATATCTACACTACACCTATATTTATATCTCTATCTATATATATTTAATATCAACAACCCTTCAAGAGATACAGTGTGGGTATGGCAAACATTTGGAAACCAGTTATGACCACCCACTAAAATATTTCCACAGAAATACTTCCACAGGGAAAAAAACACTCCTGTTTTTCATTTTACACATTAATATTATAAGAAACTGAACCATTAAAGAAACCAAAAGCAGTTTATACAGGCCTAATAATTTCTGGATTTGAGAATGAGTTTTAAATAGTCAAGCTTTAACATATGGTTCTACTAGCTTGATATTTTTGACCCCAAAGTCACTTTTTAAGATTTCCCCTGACCCCTTCAAAAGGCAAGACAAAAATTACTGCTCTTTTGGGTAGAATGAGTAAAGATACATGCGCTGGTAGAGTTTAGGAAGATTCTAGAAATTATGTCGTTTTCTTTAAAAAAAAGAAGTCTGGTCTATGAAATAAAGTGGAATTTTATTAGCATAAATATGTTGCATCTATATGATAGCTATTTATATAATAAGCAAATAAAACCAGGGTCCATACTTACAAGAAAATTTGAAATAACTAGTCTTCCTGAGGTCTGGTCCTCCAGTTTATTTCTGTACTGTATCTCAGCAGTAGAGAATTGGAAAAATATGGAATCATTCAAGTAGTTGTAAATTGTAATAGTTTTTTTTAAAACAGTTTGCCTTGATAATGAAATAGTCTTCAATAACACTGATCCAGAAGACTCTGAGAAGACTGATAGGAAATTTTTAATCTAAAAATAGAATACTTATAGTATTTATCATTAGTATAATTATTTATCATCTGTTAAGGCCTGAATGTTTGTGTCACCCAAAATTTCATATGGTGAAGCCATAACCTCTCTCATGGTATTTCAAGGTCATAGGGAAGCAATTAGAGTTAGATGGAGTAATGAAGGTGAAGCTCTCATGATGGGATTATTACCTTTATAAAAGAAACACCAGAAAGATGAACTAGAACGTGTTGTGTTCTCTCTCTCTCTCTCTCTCTCTCTCTCTCTCTCTCTCTACCTACCATGTGAGGTTCCAATGAAAAGTCAGCCATCTGCAAGCCAGGAAGAGGGCCCTCACTAGAATCCAACCACGTTGGCACTCGGATCTCAGACTTCCAACCACCAGAACTGTGAAAACTACATTTATGTTGTTTAAGCCACTCAGACCATAGTATTTTGTTATAGAATCCCTAGTAGACTCATACATTATCATAAACACAAAGGACAAGTATCCAACACTGTAAATATGCACATAGTCACCTAAATTACAACAATCTCGTAATGTGTACATGGACTAAGACACAAGTACTAAGCTTTGGCTGGCATTTGATTAAGCAAGGTATGCATACACTATAGCAGCAATTGTACCATTTTACATGTGTGATATGTGTTAGCCTAAGTCAAGATGAGTGAGACCAATATAGAATCACAACTTCTGTAATTAATCACAGTGCATCAGAAAATCAATTATATGCAGTTATAATGAGTCATTTTTAAGAGTTTTACCTCCTAAAATAATTAGTGTCAATGCAAGTTGGTAGTCTCCAACAGATTAAGATATGCTTCAAAATAAGTTAGAATACACTGTTAATAGAACTCTGAAGCATCTCTTCAGAATTATGTTATTTGTTGAAGCACAATTTTAATATCCCTAGGTGAAATTATAAATATTCCCTTTTATGGTCATTGGATGGTCAACATGGAATGATATCAATTTCCATTCCTGCTACTCTCTGCCTACCTATGTATCCCAGCCCAGCCACATGTATTCATAAGTGCAGCATTCATGAATAAATCCCAGTAACACTTTCAACTTGAGTGTAAATCTCAATCTATTACAGTTTGTCTTCTACTCTTGATATTATGCAACTCAAAGCTAAGTAGCAACATCAAAAGTGAATGCACATCAAACAATTTTCATCTATATGGGCATCATACAAAACAAAAGTAATAGAGATTCTAAAATATCTAAATCAGAAAAATTAAATCATTTTAATGTCAAACATCAAGCTATTAACTAGTTTAAGTAAAGTAAAATGTGACTCTCAAGTAACTCTCCAGTAAAACAAAATACAAAAATTCTAAAATTAACATTCTGAGATTTTATGTTACTTGACTAGTGTGACAAATGATCTTGTTTGCCAACAGCCATTATATTTTTTCTTCACTTCTAGCAGAACCTCAATTTTGTTCAACGTATTATGGATAGAAGTATGAATCGTGCCACCAGAGGAGACTGAGTCCTCCCTAGTAATACTGCATGAATCCTAATTAAGGTAGAAAAACATGATAACTGCTTTTCTTTGATAATAATTGATTTAGGAAGATGCAAGAGATGAAATTCTGGCCAATGTGTTATATAAGTTCTACTAGGGATGGAGTGAGGTACTTTGGACTTTGCTGGGTAGCATCTGGATCTGTAGCAGCCATGTGGGAAGAATGCAGGAAAATGGCAGTGGTATCCACAGTAGCAGAGTGGAAAGATGAAAAAAGTAGATCCTAGTTGAATGTCATAGAGCTGGTGAATTAATCAAGCCCAGAATTTCTGTACCTCCAGACTTTATATTCATATTTAAGTCAATTTTATTTGGGTTTTCCAATTTTTTCATTTTGAAAATATGTTAATTCATATGACCCATGTATATTCCAGAAATACACTTTCTTTCACTAGATCAGTTATGGCTATTGATAACAGTCTTTATTTTTCAAAGTCACTGTAGTTTTTTTTCATGGTACTCATCAGTAGAGAAGCAATGTACCTTTTCCCAAGAACTACATAAGGCCCTTAATAAAATTAACCATTGTATTTGATTACTCTAATGTATTTTGGAGCAAGGAATCCTGCCAAAATGGAGAGAGAGTATTAAGAGAAGTATATAAACATTATTTGAGTGCAAAAGATATGAAATCCATTTATAGTGAAAGAAACAAACCAGAAAACATCCTTTCAAAAAATCATTGCTATTAATTTTTCAGTAATGCTCTACTTAGACTCCAAAGATTCTGTATCAAGAAAAAAAACAGTGAGTATATCATAAAAGAGTAAGTCTAATCTAGCACACTGATAAGCAAAGCAAGTTACTGAATCCAATTACTCATTCAAGAAATTTTATATTCTGTGGGTCTTGCTTTTCTGAGTAATAAAACTCCTTCATTCCTTGTCCAAAGTCACTTCATATTGACTATCAATGTCAATGGGATAAAAGAGAGGTTGTTTTTCTTTTGATTTTATTTTTTACAGTGTAATGCATAATTTATATGAGCACCAGAGTCATATTAATTCCAAGATAAACATAAATATGAGATGATAGACTACTTGTCCTCTAACTCATTAAGAAAGTTGACCCTTTTGTCTATGCTTTCCATGTGCTAGAGAAACCAAATACAACAATATGTCATTAATTCACTAATTCATTCAACACATGACATGATTATAAAAGAATAAATATTGTAGTTAGACAATATTCTTTACCAAGCTTTTTATAAGTGAGAAAAATGGAGGCCCAATAAGATTGAAGTAATTTACATTAGTACAGCATCTAGTGACAGTATCAGAACTCAATTCTAAATCTTCTACCTCCCAGGCCATTGGTCTTTCAGCCACACCATGTAGCTTGTACAATAATAATAGTCCTCCAAATCAATGCCTATGTTCGACTACACCAAGAAAGAGCAGGAACTTCAAATAAAAATAACAAAATATATTTTTAAGCCAGTCTTAATGATCTGACTCTTTCATAAAGACCATTACTGAAAATGGATTATACAAGATGCAGGGAAGACAATCACACAAAATAACAGCAGCCATGAGGAGAAGAAGTCCAAAAGTCCAACTGAGACTTAATTATAAATCCTTCGCTTCATTTTAGCTTCTGCCAGTGGGTTGTTGCTTAAACTCTGACATCAAAAGAGTTACCGCTGATGTACATATACCAAAGCTGAGTTGATAAATAAATAGCACTCAATAGCAACTCCCTAGAATGAATTATGGTATAACTTAGTGCCTCAATTTTGTTGAACTATTTTATATCACACTTAGGCAAGTATTAACTGAAAATACTAAGATAAATACAAACTTACTCATGTCCTCTCAGTCAAGATTCTTTACTAGCAGATGGAGAAAACAAGAATCAGAGGGGAAAGGCTGACCCAATGTGAACCAGGGAGTAACCGATAGGACTTGGATTTCGGTTTTCTGAACTCTAGGTCCCATTTTCTTCTCTCCTGTGTTTGCCTGGATAAGATTCACAGGTTTGTGGTGGAGTCAGGACAGCCCTTGTGAATATGCAGGTGCATATACTTATAGTGCAAGCTATTGATTCAGTATTTCCATGTGCCAGACACTGTTTACAGTGTGTGACATAAAGATAAGACAGGGTCTACTTTCAAGGAGCGTATGTGTCAAAAGGACAAGGACAGAAACAGACCTTTCATTATCATGTACTATGATAGTGCAGTGATTTGAAAGATTACCAAAAGGACAACTTTCAAAAACCACCTCTTGTACATGTTAAAAATATTATTATCAAAAAAGTCACTTTTTTGCAGTAATCATTGAATTATCTTTTAATTACCTTTGAATTACCTTTCAAAGACCTTTAAAATGCAAATACTCCAGCATAAATGTCAGAGTCTTTGGGCTGAGAGTGGCTAGTCTGTCTGATTCCCTTAAAGGGCGGGGGCTGGAAAGAGGCTGAAAACACCGAAAAGAAGGCAAACCTTACTGAATTTACCTTTTTGTCAGTGTTGTCACACACACTCAGTAGGAAGGTTTTGCATGCCAAAACTGCTTCTCTTGAGAATAGTGAGAAAACTGTGCATGTTTTAGTCTATTCTGTATGTTAGGCCATGCTTTTGGAGAATTGCTGTGCACACACACAATATACATAATAATTATTCTCCCAAATTTGGTGATTGCCCAAAATGCAGCAACTCTCCTATGCCTAGAAGGTATGTGATTTTTAGCAAAAATATCTGTCTAATCAATCTAAACAGAAATGTTTTTCCAAGCATAGAGCCTCCAAGGCTATAATGCATAATGTGCCAAGGGGCCCTGCATTGAAAATGTAAATTTTATTATACATAAAATGCTCATTTACCTTCTGTTCAGTTACTTTCTAAAGTCTTATACATAAGGTCAGCATAATTTTGAGGTGAAAGCAAGTCATTTTAAAACTTCAGAGGAGATTTGGTAGAGCAATCAATTATTTTTTCAAAAAATTATAAAAGTTTAATTTGTGTACTGATTATAAAAAGTATTTTTGAATCTGATTTTTATATTCTATCATATATCTGTTTAATCTACTTGTACTTTAGATTACTATTACGCTTTAAAAAATGATGGAATCATAATAACATAAAAAGTAGGGTCTCAAGTTTGTACTGGGAATAGAATTTTAATGAAAAGTCTATAAGGCACAATTTGATCTATATGCTATAATTTCATTTTCATGATAATACTTTGAGCAAATAAACACATTGGTTATTTGGAAGAGATTCTAAATTGGAATCTAGATGGTGAGGCTTTTTGTGTGCGCTGATCACAACACCTACATACCTTGAATACACAGCAGTGCCATGCACATGCACACACTTTTATACATATTAGGATGTGAATAAGTTGATCATGGAGATACAGAAAACTGCAGCTTACTATCAGTAATTTCTCAAATTTATTGAGTAGCTACTGTAAGTCAGGATATGTGTTCAATGTTTATCCAGATTATCTCACTGCTTATAAAAATGCATTTTGGTCAAAATAGAAATGTCTAAGGCATCATGCCATTAATTAAAATAATTGATTTCCAAATAAATATTTCAAAGATTTATTAAAATAAAATAATGTCTCCTATGGTGAATTCTAAGAAACGATAGTCTCTTTGACTACTAATAAGTGTTGTTTTTTTTTTTAAATTCAGACACAACAATGATTCATTTTATTTGTCAACTTGACTGGGTTAAGAGATGCCCAGATAGCTGACAAAACATTATTTCTGGGTGTGTATATCAGGGTGTTTTTAGAATATATTAGTATTTTAGTCAGTAGACTGAATAAATTCTGTTTTTATCAATATGGGTTGCATCATCTAATCCATTGCAGGCCGCAAATAAAACAAAAAGGAAAAATGGGAAGGGAAAACTCTCTTCTTGAGCTGAGACATCCTTCTTCTCCTGTGTTTGGAACATCAGAGTTTCTGGTGCACAGGACTTTGAAATCTAGGATTTACACCAGGGCCCCACCCACCCAACCTCTCCCCTTCTCCATTCCCACAACATTGGCTCTCCTGGTTCTCAGACCTTCAGTTTCAACTGATTTATGCCACTGCTTTCCTGGTTCTCCAGCTTGCTGACAGTATATGGTGGGATTTCTCAGTCTCCAATCGCATGAGCCAATTCCCATAATAAATTTCCTGTTACACACACACACACACACACACACACACACACACACACACACACACTCACTAATGGTTCTCCTCAGAAGAATACTAATACAGATGACAAATAAGTTTAAGAAAGGATAAGGTAAAGCAATTCAAACACATCTTTGTACCACAGCACTTCTTAAAGCCTTTATTATAACTACATATGGAACTTGGCAAGGCAGATTGCAGACCCTGACTTCCACGCTCAAGCTAAGATACACTCTACATAGAGCATCTCTCCAGCATTGTATGCTGCAGGGAAACACTGTGAGAAACATCAGTTAACTAATACAGAAACTCAAAATACAACATCATGTCAGTGTCAGGTGGGAGAGACATGCTCCAGAACAACATTAGATATGAAATTTATTTAAAAGAAGACTTTCAATTTTATTGATGGAGGGAGTGGGGAATGATGAGGTTAGGTGGAAAAACATGTTGCCAGAAAGGACAAGGTAGATAGATGGAAATTAGAAGGCAAAAGTGGACCAACTCAGAACTGGAAAGGCTTTGTAAATCAAGTTAAGGAATGGAATAATAGAGCCCTTTCCTTATGATTGCTCCTCCTTACTTGGGATAACAGAATATCACAGAGCCCTGTTCTATAGCCTCTGCTTAGTCATGATAAAAAAAAACAACAACATAGGCTTCTTTATTAAAAAGAAATTTACAAACCAAGTCAGAGACAAAAACCGCCATATTTATACACTTTTAAAAGAACCAGGCTCATCGAGATGCATGCACTGATATGTCTTAGCATGTAAATAAAACAGAAAAATCTGCCCTTGTTTAAGCATCATAAAATGATGGAAAAAGCAGTAATTAGAGAATGGACAGATTTGTTCTGGTCCTGATTCAACCTTCTGGGTGACTGCAGGCAAGTCCCCTAATACCACTGAGCCTCATGGGGCTCATTAGTAAAAGATAGACATGTGGCTGGATGATCTACTGACTTATGGTATCTTAATAGTCTATGTTCTCTAGAACTTATTTAGTTTGTTTGTTTTTCAAATAGCAGCAGTAAGCGTTGCCGTAGGAAGTGCAGAAAACAATACCTACCCGGAAGACTTGCTACAATGTGAGATTAACAATACAATACAAATGGTTCTATTGTTTCTCATATACAGGGCAACTTGTGCACTAGCTTTCCCATGGGCCCACCATTCTTACAGTCTTCCAAGTCACACTTTCCCTCCATGCTTTGTGGTCATACTTGCCCCATTACTCACAAATCTCCTTGCCTCCCTTGAGCATGACAAACCGAGGAGTAAGGCAATAAGGAAGACTGAGAGCACTATGTGGGGAGGAGGATGCAACGGCAAATATAGTTTTTTTTCCTCATCTTAGAATCAACCTACTCTTTTCATTTCCATACTCTTCTCTGAGAGTCTGAAAGTATAATTTCCTCGACCTAGACCAATGGTTTTCACCGTAGCTGATTTTTCCCACCAGGAGACATTTGGCAACATCCGGGGACATTTTTGCTTCTCACAGATGGCAGAAAGGGATACTGCTGGCACCTAGCAGGTAGAGATCAGGGATGCTGCTAACCATTCTGCAAAGCATGGGAAAGCCCCCTGTGCTATAATAACAACAAATAATTATCCAGCCCCAAGGATCAGGAAGTGTTAAGGCTGAGAAACTCCACCTAGTTGAAGTTTGCAGTTTAGCAAACACTTTTGTTGAGAATAGGGGGAAAGGATTCATTAGCAGTAGGTAACAGAATTGTGGGTATTATCCTTTTTTATTAACTGAGCCCTTTTACATCTTAAAATATTTTTTCAATAAACTAATATTAATTTTATTTTTTCCTATGATGAGGTAAAACAGAGAAAAATGCTCCTGAAAAACTCTATTGCTTTTCAGTTTTTTTTTTCTTTTTTATAATATAGCACCAACAGTCAAGTCATCGTGAGAGTAATTTCCAAGCTCTTTGATTCTTTTCCACTGTAATGAGCCATAATTTATGGTCCATTCTCTAAATCCAAATGGCAAGGGAAGGTCTGGGCTATGTGGATTAAGTGATGCTGGGGTCCAGTTCATCCAGAGCATTTCTGTAAACCCCATTTTCTCTCACATTTGCTGGGACCTTCCCATCATCTTAAGCCTCATTTGAAAAGTCAAAGAAAAGATGAGAAATTTAACAGCCATTCTAGTGTTAAATCATATGCCGACGATGAGCTGAGCTTAAACTTCCTCCAATTCTATCTACTTTTACCTTCAACTGAAAGGGCCACATGAAATAATGACTCAGATTATTATATAACACTTATATAACATTTACATTTATATAACTCTGCCACTTACATGATATAGTTTTAAATAGCCGTTAGCTTGCCTATTCTCACAACAATCTTACAATACATTATTAGCCCATTTTACTAGTGAGAAAACATCCAGGAGGTTTAAGTTCACACATCTTACAGAGTCTTTAAACACACCCTGATTCCCAAGTGGCTACTTTTTCACAATGTCCAACATAAATTATGAAAGTGCTGACAGTATTTACAGTATTCTATCATGGTCCATATTCAGGGACACAAATGCTAAGTTTGTACCCCTGAAAATGAAAATAGTGGTTTTCTTCACCAAAGCCAGGTTCATGTTATCTCTGACAACCTTTCACTATCATTTCATTGGGACTTTAAGTTCTGGCCAATCTCCTAAACACCATGGCCAAGGCTCTGGTCACTAGCTGTCTTAGTTTGCTAGAACTGCCATAACAAATTACCACATATTTAAACAATAGAAGTTTATTTTCTTACAATCAAGGGGCTGGGAGTCTAAGGTCAAGTTGTTGGCAGAGTTGGTTACTTCTGACGCCTCTTTCTTTGGCTTGTAGTGAGTCATCTTCTTCCTATGTCTTCACACTGTCTCCCCTCCGTATGCTGGTGTCCTAACCTGCTCTTATTACAGTAGAAGGCCACTAGTTATGCTGAATTAGGACCTGCCCTAATTACCTCATTTTGACTTAATTTCCTTTTTAAGAAAATTTGAGGTGGTAAAAGACAAATACCATATGATCTCACCTACAAGTGGAACCTAATCAACAAAACAAACAAGCAAGCAAAATATAACCAGAAACACTGAAATAAAGAACAAACTGACAGTAACCAGAGGGGAAGGAGGAGAGAGATAATGGGGGAAATAGGGGAAGATCCATCAAGGAACATGTATAAAAGACACATGGACAAAGCCAAAGGGGAGTAGTTTTGAGGATGGGAGGTGGGGGTTGGGCCATAGTGGGATAAAAATGGAGACAACTGTACTTGAACAATAATAAATGTGTATAAAAAAGAAAATTTCCTCTAAATACAGTCACTCCCTGAGGCAGTAGGGTTTAAGAATTCAAATTATGAATTTGGGGGTGATGCAAGTAAGGCCGTAACACTGGTGCCAGGGAGTGTTTCACAGCTCAGATATGGGTCCCATGAATAGCTACAACCTCAATTCCAAAATAGATCTTTTCAGAGTTATGTCACATTCTGCTCTCACCTGTAATTGTTTTAATCTGTTAAAAAAATATATAACAGTGCACTTCATTCTTAGAGCTTAGCTTTGTGCAATGAGGTGGAAAATGTATTGACATGTTAATCTACTAATGCTTCAAGTTCTGCTGAACATTTAATTTTAAAAGATGTGAGGGGGTTGTTCAAGAGGTCTTTTTTTGGCTGCTTGGGAAACCACCTTTTGCCTTTCTACATGACTTACTCTCCCTCCCACACCTACACGTGGCAGCTCCAGGTCTTTGCTAATGTCGGCCTTTAATGGGAGCTGCTGTGAGCAGAGAAGTCTTTGCTCTACTTTTTCCTGGGTACAGTAACCTGAATTTCTCCTATACAGTGCAGTGATTAACTGGATTTAGAATTATCTCAAATAAGATAAGGCTTTTCAAAACATACCTGACCTGACATTTTCTCAAATTTTGAGAGGCTGGAGGAGAGAAAAAGAACATCATAGAAAAGGGAACTGCCAGGTAGTGCTGCTCTGTTAAGAAAAAATGAAAAAGAACTAGAATTTTATATGTAGATTCCCTCTTATATACATACCTGCTTTTCTCTGAAAAAGAAAAAAGAAAAAGATGATGTCAATTGATCTACACAATAATATCACATTATAGAAATAAAAGGAACTTGATGCTTGGGTCATTGAATCTGAATTATATGCCCAAATCCACCATATGCTTCTTCCACACCCTTGGAGAAATTACTAATCACTTTCAGATTTACATATTCATGTACAGTAAAGTGGTTAATAATCTCAGTACTGCCCATTTTACAGGTTTTGTATGGAGCAAACAAGGTAGCATATGTGATGTGGTAACCTAAGCTATTACCATTTTGAGAAGAATTTTGTTTAACAATGTATTTCTACAAAGAGTTCATGTTCTACAACTTTCTATTCATTTTCTCTTTTTTTAATTTTTAGGAGATTTTATTTATGTATTTTTAGAGAGAGGGGAAGAGAGGGAGAAAGAGAGGGAGAGAAATAAATGTATGGTTGCCTGTGATGTGTCCCACCCTAGGGACTACAAGCCAGGCATGTGCCCAACTGGGAATAGAACTGGTGACCTTTTGGTTCACAGGCTGGCACTCAATTCACTGAGCCACACTAGCCAGGGCTGTACTCATTTTCTTGAGGACAAATTTTGTCATAAAGAGTTAAACATATACCACAATATTTCAACCATTAGCCCAACTCCAAATGTAGACTAAAGTTTAAATGTGATCTCACCTTTAACAGGAACTTAATCAACAAAACAAACAAACAAGCAAAATATAACCAAAGACACTGAAAGAGAGAACAGGCTGACAGTGACCAGAGGGGAGAGGGGATGGGATATCAAGGAAAAAGGGAAAGGGTTTGCAGGAACAAGTCTAAAGGACACATGGACAAAAACAAAGGGGGCAATGGAAATGGGAGGGAGGTGGGGAGGGCTGGGGAGATGGGCTGGGATGGGGGTAAAAGGCAGAAAACTGTACTTGAACAACAATTTAAATAAATAAGTAAATAAATAAATAAAATATTGATTAAAATATTGATTAAAAAAGAAAATTGTGTTTTCAAAATAGAATGGTAGGAATTTTTTGAGGAATGTTTACAATGTTTTCCACAGTGGCTGCACCAATCTGCATTCCCACCAACAGTGCACAATTAAAAATAGAACTATCTTATGACCCAGCAATTTCACTTCAGGCTGTTTAAGAAATCCAAAACACTAATTAAAAAGGTATATGCAGTCCCTATGTTTAGTGAAGTATTATTTATAATAGCCAAGATATGGAAGCAACCCAAGTATCCATCAATAGACAAGTGGATGAGGAAATGGTAGTACATATACACAATGGAATATTACTCGATATTACAAAAGGATGAAAACTTAGCACTTGGACAACATGGATGGACCTAGAGGGTATCAAACCAAGTGAAATATGTGAGATAGAAAAAGACAAATACCGTATGACTTGACTTATACATGGAATCTAAAAAACAAAATATGCAAATGAAACAGAAACAGGCTCATAGATACAGAAAACGAACTGATGGTTACCAGAGAGGAGGGTGGTTGGGGGAGTGGGTGAAAAGGTGAAGGGATTGAGAAGTACAGATTGGTAGTTACAAAGTAGTCACAGGGATGTAGAGTCCAGCATAGGGAATATGCTCAATAATATTGTATTATCTATGTGTGGTGTCATGCGGGTACTAGACTTACCAGGGGATCAATTCATAAATTATGTAAATGTCTAACCACTATGTTGTATATCTGAAATTAATACAATATTAATATTGAATGTCAACTATAACAGAAAAATAAAAATATTTTCAAAACATTAAAAAAATAGAATGGTAGGTACATCTGGTACTCTTCTAAGGAACAAATTTACCACTTTGTAGATTGAGGTTTTCAATCTTGTAATGGTTTTCATTGTTCTCCCCTGAGTATACTGGGAGGGTGGGGGTAAAGGGGCATTAATACAACTTTGCACACCAAAGCACACAAAATAACCTATTTCTCCTTTCTCTAGTTGGAAAGTCATCTACTCCCAGAGAATTAGAGAGAAAGAAGAATCACAAATAATCTTACAAGTTGTTATAATCTTATAACAACTAATGCTTAAACAAAACAATAGCTTTGGGAATTCAGAAAGCTTAGAAGTCTCTTCCACCTGGATGGGGTCATGGGTGGTTTGTTCCCCTCAGAGTGGAATGTGAGTATGGAAAAATGAAGAAAGCAGGCAATAAACATTAGGGTGGGGAACAGGGAGAGGATGAAGTTATATGGGCAAAGGAAAGAAACAGAAAATTTGTAAATCATCTTTTGGACAGAATAGCAGATCATTCCAAACAATTGGTAATAATTGTTGACTGTTCTGTCCAATACATTGGCTGGTGCTAAAGTACAGCTCTAATACTTTAACAGTTCCTCAATTGCACTAGTCATGGTTCAAGTACTTAGTAATATGTCACTAGTTCTATGCTGATATAGAAAGTTTCTGTCATCACTGAAAATTCTATTGGACAGCACTGGCCTAGGAGAACTAAGATATAAAATGAGAAATATACAGAACCAGAGAGTCCTTGAATGCCAGGATAATATTTTATTTAATTTAAAAAGTTTAAAACTTAAAAAGAGCAGTGGCAATATAAAAATATTCAAAAAATTAATCTAATGGTAACAAGAAGAGAGGATACATAAGAGGCAAGGCTGGAGAGGGAGAAGAGTGAGGGTTTTTTGCTGCAACTTAAAATTGAATAACTGGGACCTAGATCAGAATGTGATGGTAAGAATAAAAACAAAGGAATACAGTTGATTTTCATTATCTGTAAATTTTGTATATGCCAATTTACCTACTCACTAACATTATTTGTAACTCCCCAAATCAATACTCATCGCACTTTCGTGGCCATTGGGAGACATGAACGGATTAGAGAAAAATACGCCATCCAATGGCTGTGCACATTCCCAGCGGAGACTGAACTTGGTTTTCTTGTTTCAGCTCATACTGTAAATAAGTGTCCTTTCTGTGGTCTGTGTAGTGTCATGTTTTCTGAATTTTTGTTCTTTTTGTTGGTGACTCACTGTTTACAATGCTCCCCATGTGGAGATCTAAAGTGCTGTTTAGTGTTCCTAAGTGACAGAAAGTTGGAATGTACCTTACAGAGAAAATACTTGTGTTAGATAAGCTTGGCTAAGGTATAAACTACAGCAGTGATTTTCAACTTTTTTCATCTCATGGCACACATAAATTAATTACTAAAATTCTGCTGCACCCCAAAACAGTTTGTTTTGCCAATCTGGCAAAAAAAAAAAAAATAGGTGTAATTTTGATTCATTCTCACCAGACCACTATTGTGTTGGCTGTTGCACTTTTCTATTGGACAATCTAAGGGAAAAGAGCTCAGTATCCCCCACTAAATACTCAGGGTATAGCTTGCTTTAAAAATTCTTATGGCAACATCAGTGCACCTGCTGCAGCACACTCATTAAAAATTGCTGAGTTATACTATTGTTGGTTATGAGTTCAATGTTAATTAATCAGTATTTATTAAATAAATTATCTTTAAAAAGAAGCCTCTTATAACTAGACTTTTGGGCATGCTTATTCAGACTATTTTATTTAAATCTACTATTACTGAAAATCCAAGCAATACTTGTAATCATTTACCTTTTAAGCTAAAAAACAAAACAAAACAAAACTGGGTCTGGTGGGAGTTTCTAACTTCTGACTCTTAGTGAATCATTACACCTGGATTAATTTTCACTCTACTTCTCTACCTAACAGTCAGCAAATAGGAAGTATGAGAAGTAAGTGATATACTGAATCCATTGTGTTGAATATATATACATATATATATATAGACTTTAGTTCTAAAAAACCTTGAAAAATCTGTTAGAGAATCCTCATTAAAATATTAGAAACTGAAATATCAAATATTTTTTTCAAAATATGGTTGGGAAGATGATAAAACATTTATGAAGAGATCAATTTGTAAGGAAAAAAATCATGAATTGCAATCCTTCAGGTGATGGATCAATAATATTAAATAAATAAAAAGCCAGGTTTTTATGAGCCCTCAAAAAAAAATGTATAATGTCGTTGCCTTTTAGTGGATGTAGCCATTGAATCACTTTCAATAAAATTATAGTTTCAAAAAACTTGAACCAAAATTTTCAGGTTTTTTACATAGTCCATGAGTAAAGATATGAAGCAAATCACTGATAGTCTGTTTTTAAAACCCTCACTGCTTTTCATTAAACATGAAAGTTTATGTTCGCATAGTGTTGCTGATTTTAGTATCATTAGAAAGTGTGCTCTTCTGCAATTAAATAATTCCTGGTGAATGAAGAAAACAAATGGACAGGGTGGAGATGGGGCAAACATCTCAGATCTCTGGTCTCATCAAATTGCACTCATTCTTTAAGGTCTACCTTGATTAGACCATCTCCATGTCTCTCACAGCTCACTTGGATCACCTTCAGGTAAATTGTGAAGAAGTTTGTATTTATAATGGCTGCCTCCTAGAACTTTGTTGAACACCCGTATTACGAAAACGCCCTAACTCTCTCAACTTGACTTCTATCCCTTCCAAGAGTAGGTTTTCCAGTTGAAATTTGCTTTTTTCCCCCAGAAAACAAAATATGGATTTTAGTTACTAGTGAGGCTTATGTTAATTAGTGTAGCAAAATGGTAAAGCAAACAGGGATGATGCATGGTAGTTAAAACTAAGAGACTTACTCCAATTCACCAGGCTGGAAGTACTTAGGATTCAAATTTGAGTCTCAACCAAGATACAAGTTACCATATATCATGGTACTTTGAAGTCACACTCAAAATGTATGGCAGCTACAAATTCCCCAAATGCTAAAGCTCTTCTATACAAGGACATCGTACTTAAAAAGAAATTATCTGTCCCTCATTCCTGAATTAGATCTTAATTATATACGCCACACTTTCAAGTGTACAGGACCTGATACTTTAAGATATAAACTCTATTGACCTCTTACACAGTATTACCACTTACAATGAAGATTAAGCTGGTCTTCTTCACCTTTAATAGCAATTCTCAGTGAACTGCCATTCACATGTCCTTACCTTTTAACATTACTGCTAATTTAGACACAGCCTTGGCTATGCTCTCTGTAAAGATAAGGTGTTTTCTTATGTGACTGAATTTTCCTCAGCATACTATTTTTTTTCCTTTTGTGGAGACTATTCCTTTAAATATTGAATTAGAGGTTTCAGTTCTAATAATCAATGAGAATTACATTACACACAAAGGAATTTGTGGAAAACCAGAGTGTTTAATCTGGCAGTAGAAACACTCATAGCTGAAGTCAACCAGAATAATAAACAGCGATCACCCTAATGCTGCACTTGATAGCCCAGATGAGTGACAGAGAAAAAAGGAAAATGAGATATACTTGCTTTCATGGAAGGAAGCGTTTGCCTTCTTTACCAAGGAAGGAAGGGAGGGGGAGAGGGACAGGGGTGAGGGTGGGGAGAGAGAGACAGAGAGAGAGAGAGAGAGAGAGAGAGACTGTAAAAGGGAGCCAGCAAGTGCTTTCATTTTATTTTTAGAAGCAATAGCACATGTCTCATAAGCCCTCCAAAGTGTGGGAGAATATATGGCATCAATGTAATTCTTTCTTGTGGCTACATCAATACAGGCTACAGAGTCTAACTGATGGGCTTTACAGCACAGCTACCCTTTGATTGATGTGGCAAAACAGTCTGTAGAAATTTAAAGATAATGTAAGAAATGAGTATGAATACAAAGCTCATAGCATGATAATAATTAAATTTCTTATTTTGATGTTCTTATAAACCAGGACCACAAATGCCATTTCTTTAGAATATAATGATAATTTATTGTTGGGGAAACCTGCCTTAAAATTTATTTAGGCAGGGCCTTATCACCCCCTGTGTATTTTCCTCAGATCATGACGATGTTCTTGAGAATGGGAGTCAGTTTGGCAATTTTTTTAAAAAGTAACCAGAGAACAGGGATAGGGTCTTCAGCTATTTTTACCTCAGACCAGATTCCCCTCTTGACTTCTGTTAGTGGCTGAGGGCATCAACAATATCACATACACAGCTGAGCCAGGGTAAGAGGGTTTCAAGGTGAACAAAAGGAGGTCAACCAAACTCAGTGAATACATGCCAGAGAACCTCTGGAAAGAACCGGAGGTGGTTCCAGGGGAGAATGGCCCCAGGGCAAATGAATCTGCCCTCCCTGAACTGTTTCAGGGAACAAACACATACTAAAGATTTACCCTGTGCTAAGGAAGATCCAGAGCACAGTTAGCTCTGGTCATTGAGCTTAAGCTACTACAATGGAGTTGTGAGAATTAACAGAGATTTACAGTCAGTTAGATGCTCAATTGTATCTGGAACAACTCAGAGAGAGGGAAGAAAAACTACACACTCACAGTTTACTCTTTTACTTCTCTGATACTGAGAGTACTACTCTATCATTCATTCCAGGACCTATCTTTGGATTCAAGAAAGATATGTAAACTTCAGACAACATTATACTACTAATGCCTTTTAGCCAACAAGCATGCTCTCATTCATAGGCATGGCTCCTTCACAACCTTATTTGTGGAGTGATTATGCCCTTATTTTTGCTTCACAGTATTTTTCTAATATCTTCAGTTCAAGAGTTTTCGCTTGCTGCTCTGTTCTACTCTCCCAGTTGCCCCTTCTACCCAACGCGTGGTCATCCCCCTAGCCTCCCTGAGATATCGGTGCTTGGTTGGCAGCCAGTTTCACTCAGGTTCCTGGGACCAGAACTTGGACTAGATCATCAGACCAGGTTTACATATATTTCTTACCGGAACCAAGTGCAAAAGAAATAATAAGCCATAAATGGAAAGTTATAAAAGGAGAGGAAATCATCATCAAGCAACATTCCATTAGATGTTCCAGAAAGCAAAAAGAACATCAAAAAACCCTCTACAGGAAAGAGAAATAATTCACTTCTTTAGTTTTATGACCAAGTTTGCAAATTCACGAGATGTGCTAATTCAAAGATGTGCAAATAAAATATATATGTAGTTAAAATAACATATTTTAAATATATTTAAATATATATAATTTTCTTGTTTATATGTAAATGTTTATAATTTTCTTATTTATATATTTTTACATGTATATATTTTAAATTTACTTATTTATATATGCACTAGTTTTCTTGTTTTTTTTTTTTTTTAATTGATATAACCCTGCTGTTAAAGGCCCAATTGAAAGTAAATTAATGGGGTAAATTTTGCCCCAGCCAATAGGAGGAAATTCTTCCATATGCTCAGCTTCACTGTGGAAGCTTTAGATGGACACCATGCAGCAGAACTTTCTGCAATGAAGGAAATGTTCTAGAGCGGCATCATCCGGCACAGTACCACTAGCCTCCTGTGGCTATTGAGCACCTGAAGTGTAGCTAGTGACACTTGAGGCGCTGTATTCTTTTTAATTTAAATCAAAATTTATTTGGTCATGTGTGACCATTGGCTGCTAAATGGAACAGCACAGCTATAGAACATAAACGTTTCTGTGGGTGTGTGGTTTGATACAATGTCATGAAGAGGGGCAAATCTTTGTCCCCACTCATCTGGTAACAGTGGGCCTGGCTGGAAGTAGGAGGCCAGGGCATTCCACCCTTTCTTTGGCATATCCCCCTCTATCACTGAGCATTCAGTAATGCTCTACAGTGTAGTTGGCTCCTGGCATGTTAGAGGAGGTAGAGATATTTAGATCAGAGTTTACTTTTTTGATAAGCCCTGGTTTTCATGTCTATTATCTTGATGAGGACACAAAAATCCTTTTAGAAGAAATACTGTCTCTTTTTTCTACTTGTTGTTGACATTGCCATTGTCTCCTTACTGTTGCTGTAAATAGTGGCATTTACAGCAATGCTGCTATTTCTAGTCCTCTATCCAAGCAAATGGCTGTCATAGTCTGTCTTAGGGATAATGCCACTTACAAATACAGCAGAAGTACAGTATGAATTTTGTAATATATCTTCTATCACAATAGCATTTATTTTACAATCAGTTCAATATTTCTCTTCAGTGAAAGACCTACAATTACCAAGAACATAAGACAGCTTGTATGCTCACTAAACTATAGATTGGCCAAGAAGTTCCTTAGCAATTGTTTGTTTTTTAAAAAACAAAATAACAAACCTTCAGTGAAATTCAGCTACTCAGCATTATATTATTCCAAACCATAGAAACTCAAAGTAAGTCTTTCAGAGTGGCAGGAAGTATGGATTCTTACTCTTCTAAGTTCCTCACAGCTAATGCATAACTGCATCTTATAATATTTGTTCTGTTCTAACTTCTGGATTACCTGCACCTACATTTGTAGTTCACTTCTCTTGAAAAAGGCTTCATGTGAATAACTCACAGAGCATAGTGAATTATAAAAAATGTATTGAAATGAATAACAATAAAAAAATTTTAAAGTGCAAACAGGAATTTTTTAAAATAACTGGTTTTCTTACAATTATTTTAGTAAAAACAAAACCACAGGATGATATCAACTTACAGCATCCCATATGTCAAAATAAGCATAAACTGGGGATATAAATGTATATATTTGAGGCAATGTAGACATGGGCATTTAAAAAATACTTGCATAAAGATGTAATGTATTCCCCCAGTTGGTGTGGATCAGTGGATTGAGTGCCGGCCTGTGACCCAAATGGTTGCTGGTTCAATTCCCAGTTGGGGCACATGCCTGGGTTGTGGGCCCCATAATGGGGGGTGTACAAGAGGCAACCACATGTTGATGTTTCTCTCCCTCTCTTCCTCCCTCTCTTCCTGTCTCTCTAAAAATAAATGAACAAGATCTTTTAAAAAAAGATGTAATGTATTAATAGACTTCTCATTTTTAGGCCAGTGTTTTCCATGTACTGTTCTAATCTCAGTCTTAAGAGGTAAACTCACCTGTAAGCAAGACACATTACTATCCAAGAACAGCAATGAAAGAAAAATTGAGTTGATGAATGAATGTGTGGTGAAGTAATCAAGAAAGATATCTTCTAATAGTATCTTTAAAAAATCAGATAACTAAGCACTTGAATTCATCAGAAATGACAAAAATAATGTAGTTTTTAACATCAAACTTCATTTAGGTATAAAAGGAAGTTTCTTACATCAAATGAATTATTCCTTAGTTGAAAAATCTTTTCAGAAAGAAACTAAAAGTCTAACCTTCCTTTTTAGCATATGAATATACAGAAGAAAATAAAAACAGCAAATCTTAATGTCTTTCATTCCTCATTTTAATCTTGCTGAAAGATATCTATCTGCATAAAATGAATAAAACTATTACAAGCAATAAGTAGTTTTACATAAGAAAGTTGCCTATTTTGTTCTGAAAATAATTGTATGATGCTGAATTAAAATTTCTATTGAAAATGATTTATAACTGTCAGTCTGTTCTTGATTTCAGTGTCTTTGGTTATATTTTGCTTGTTTGTTTGTTTTGTTGATTAGGTTCTTGCTAAAGGTGAGATCGTATGGTATTTGTCTTTCACCACCTGGCTTATTTCACTTAGTATAATGCTCTCCAGTCACCAGAAAGGAGAGGGGAGGAAATTTCAGGGGAAAAGGGGAAGGGTTTACAGGAACAAGTATAAAGGACACATGGACAAAAACTGGGGGGGGGGGTGGTGAAAATGGGAGGGAGGTGGGGAGGGCTGGGACAGTGGGCCAGGATGGGAGTAAAAGACAGAAAACTGTACAAGAACAACAATTAAAATAAATTTTAATAATAAAAAATAAAAAAAATAAAAGTAAGAAAAAAGAAAATGATTTATGTAGTCAATTAATAAAACATTTTAATGACATTCTTTGATAAGAGTTATACTCTTTAAAGTTACTACAAGGTACCCCCATATATTGATAACTGAACCTTGCCCAGCCCACAATTATTCTTTAGTAAATGAAAACACAAACTCTCAGTTTTCTGAAGGGTTTTTTGTTTTTTTTTTTTTTTTTTTTTTTTGCTGTACTGTGTATTTCAAAATATTTCTGAATAAATTTTGCAAAGAAGCATAACTGTATAGGGTGGTGGTCCATTGTGAAATATGTCTTTGTGGATTTTAAAATTCAATAAGAGAACAAATTAATTTGAAATATTCAAGTTTCCTATAAAATCAACATGTTGTCCATTCATTGACAATAGAGAGAAGATAGCAAGGCCTTCAGTCCAGGTGGTTGGCTCACCCAGAAAGCCCCACACTCGCTGATGGGACATTCAAATGTCAAATGGTGTTAGTCATAGTGTCCTCTCTCCAGGTCCCTACTGTGTCTGTTATTCTTTAGACTGCAGGCTCCTCATTTAACTGAAAGAATAATGCTCAGTGCTTCTTTCTTTTCCTCAAGGGAAATCAGTGGCTTTTTAAATTAATATGTGCCACAGGGACTTCACTTTTCTGAAATATTTTTCTTTTTCTGCATTGCCTCTTCTTTCCAATTTTGCATCTGCTGATGTCTGTGCACCAAAGCTAACCTAACCTGTTTTGTCAGCAAGTTATTTGCAGAAAAATACAAAATTCTCAAAGTCTGCTTGAGTGATTTCTGAGGAACCTTATGGTTCATTGAAATCCCACATTCATTTAAAGGGGAGTCTATCACCAAGAGCTGTTTAAGGCAAGTATGGCAAAAAAATTATAAAGAAAAAGTTGCCATCTCAAAATAAAGTCCCTTTCATAATTTCATGCAGAAATTATGAAATATCTACATGAAAGTAGATATTACTATACTCCTTTAAATCTGTTATTAAAGAAAATAGACAACTATTTAAACATATCTCCAGTAAGTATACAAGGTCTGTCTAGAAGGAATCTATCTGTGTAATATGAAAAATAGAGACATTTATTGAAGAAGATACAAGATACAAGAAACATTGTACACAGGACAATGAGAACTCAGTCCCCTTCAAAGTATGCATCTTGAGACCTTACACAGTTCTCCCAATCTCCATCAACTGCCTGGTCATATTTTCCTGAATCCATCAATGGTCTAAAATCTCTTCCCTTTCAAAGGCGATTTTAGTTTTGAAAAAAGCCAGAAGTTACAGGGCACCCAGTCTGGGCTCTAGAGAGCAAAGTCACCTGGGTGATTTGATGTTTCTCAAAAAAAAAAAAAAAAAAAAACTCTTCATGAGACATTATGTATGAGCAAATGCATGGTCATGATGAAGCTGCCAATCACCAGTTGCCTGTAGTTGTGACCTTCTGAATCATCCAAATAGTTTCCATGGAAGGATGTTCAAGCTTAATGTAAAATTTGATTCAGATCCATTGCTCTACTCACTCAGTCATTGTGAATGAGACAGACACACAGTACACATGCTCACCCAGCAGCATCGACCATCCCTGATGACTAGTACAGTGAAATCATCATTGTTAACACATGCACGTTCAAGTCCACTTTCCTTGGCTGCCAGGTTACATCAATGTCATGCAAACTGCTTTTGTTATATTAACAATGGCTGGACTTTTTCTGGACAGACTTCACGTTTTTCAAATCATGATTATCATTACACTAAATGGTATTGTTTAGTAACACTGTCATAGGTTTGGGTCTAAATAATATTTTGTTTATGGTAAGAGGCAGCAATCTAGAACCTGCTAACCAAATGCCACTTTCTACCTATTTTTGTATGACTCATAGCACAGAATGCTTTTTTCACACTTGAAATCAATTTGGTGATACAAAACACAAATTTTAGACCCCAATTACACCAAATGTTATCTCCCAAGGAAAATAATTTTTATGTTTTTATCAGTGGGTGTAAAAGACAAAATAATAGTCCTCCAAAATGTCCATGTCCTGCCCTAACCAGTGTGGCTCAATTGGCTCAGTGTCATTACACCACATGAAAAGTGGCTAGTTTAATTCTCAGTCAGGGCACATGCCTGCGTGGCAGGTTCAGTCCCTGGTTGGGGCACATTTAAGAGGCAATCGATTGATGCCTCTCTCTCATATTGATGTTTATCTCCCTCTCTCCCTGCCTCCCTCCTCTCTAAAAAGTATAAATAAAATCTTTTTAAAGAAATGTCCATGCTCTAATCATAGAACCTATGAATATTTTCCTATATAAAGTAAAAAAGATTTTCCTTATGTAAGTATTGTTATGGACTGTTGTGGGTTGAATCAGGTCCCCAAAAAGATATGTTGACATTTTAATCCCCCAATACCTATAAATGTGACCTTATTTGAAAACAGGGTCATTGCAGATGTAATGAAGTTAAGATGTGGTCATTAGAGTGAGACCTGCCTGATCCAGTATAAATGGTGCCTTTATAAGAAGTCAGAAGAGACACAGGAATAACACCATCTGATAACAGAAGCAGATATGGAAATGATGCAGCTACAAACCAAGGAATGCCGAAGACAGATGACTACCACCAGAAGCTAGGAAGAGGCAAGAAGGATTCTGTGTACAAACCCAAAGAGAACAAGGCCCTTGTGATAACGTGATTTTGGAATTTTAGCCTCCAGTACTCTGAAACAATACATTTGTTTTTTTAATCCACCCATTTGTGACACTTTGTTACAGCAGCCCTAAGGAAGTAATTCATGTACCTAGGATGGGAAGATTATCCTGTGTTATCCAGGTGGACCCAACACAATCTCATGGATTCTTAAGAGTGGAAAACCCTTCCAGGCTGCCTCCATGACAATGGAGGCAGGATTAGAGGCATACAAAGCTGCTGGTGTTAGAAATGGAGGAATGAGGCCATGAGCTAAAGGTTGCAAGCACTCTCTAGAAGCTGGAAAAGACAAGAAAACATTTTACAATTGAGCCTCCAGAAGGAACATAGCCCTGGCAACACTTTGGTTTTAGTCCAGTGATACCTGTGTTAGTCTTCTGACTTCTGGAACAGTAGGTTAATAAATCTGTATTGCTTAAGCCACCAATTTTTTTCACAATTTGCTATGGTTGCAATAGAAAACTATTATTGTCTTATAAAAATTATACTCAGTTACCATTATTATTGTTATTATTTGAGTTTCATAAAATTTTGTGAAACTTTGTTTTTTCTCTTGTTATGTAATGTCTTTGATTTATCATCTTGGACTACAAAGCCTAAAATATTCTCTATCTGGCTCTTTACAAAGTTTGCTGACTGCAATTTTCAGTGTTTGCAAGTTTCAAGTTTGTTAAAAGGAAAATAAAATATAGACCTTTCATTTCTCAGTATTTCTTGCTGAATAGTTTACTGAAGTTCAGATGAAAAATTCAGATTTATTGTATAGAGTGCATAAATACAGACTGCAAAAGTAATTAAAAAAACATATTCACTGTTACTGTAGTTGTTGATTTTAAAAATTCATTTCTGCTGTTTGAAATGTGCCACCATAGTGCAACTGCCACAACCAACATGAGTCAAGGGTCAGAGTATTGAATTCTATTTCCAAGGACACATTGCAAGCCCATTTGACCCAGAGAAATGGATAGATAACACTCCATTCCTGCCCACAGGTAGTTCTGGAGCACTGCCACTATGCAAACACTATATAAAAGCCATGTGTTTTACAGAAATGTGCAAGACTGGGGAAATAATAAATATTTCCCTATTTGAAAAATGAGACTCACCTATAATATGTTTATAATTCATACTTCTAAGGATTGCTTCAAAATTCAGGAATTACAAATTAGATAATAAAGTTAAATAAAACACTATTTTTACATATTAATCATCTGGTCAAAGAGTTCAGAACTTATTCATCTTAATCACGTTATTGAAGCTTGCTGGCCTCATTTTGAAGAATGGAAAGTTAAGAAAACATACATAAATTGCTAAAGACAGGCTGAGTTGTTAAGAAAGGGTTGATAAGCACTGCCAGTTTTTCCCTCCCCTACGGACTAGTTAACCTTGCTTTCATCTGAGAGAAGATGGTAAGTTAAAGAGAAGTGTCTTTCATTCAGTTATAAAAATAGTGTCTACTATGTTCTGGGAATAGGAAACCCAGACTTGCCCCTGCTCCTCAATGAACTCAGCCATTTGCTGGCTGACGGTGCATTTGACATTTGCTTCCTTCCTTCCTCACCCCACTGCACTGCACCCAAACCCACTCCACATGAATTGGTCTGTGTGCCACTTCAGCAGAGAACAGGCACAAGTTGAGATGTCCCCACCCTCTGCCAGATAGTTCAAGAAATATAGTGGAGAGGCCATCCATGGACTTCAGAATCACTCAGAGTTAGATATGAATCCATGGCAAAATAGTCTAATACAAGTGGGCCACAGTTTTCTAGAGCTCAAAGATAAAATAAGGAGCATAGCATCTCCAGGGTGTTGCTTTAAGGACTGATTAAGAAAGTACATGGAAACCCAGTTGACTTAACCATAAAAGATGTTCAGTAAAATTTAACCACCATGAACATCTTTGAAGGAGTTAAAGTTTAAAAATATAATGAAAACAATATTTTCCCATAATTGTGTAGGGCTCTTTTTCTCTAACTAGGTCTCTGTCTCAAAAGAGCCCCTGTTATTTGCATAGGCATCTTACATGTACACATTGTAGAACTGTCATGGGTGGTGAAAACATGTAAGAGAAGGACAGAATGGCACATTAGACAGCCTGGAACAAAGGCAAACTATTGACTTCTATTTCCATAGATGCATGCAAACCTACTAATCCCAGTATACTACAAGGATGTCAAAAATTTTAAATTGAGGAGAGAACAAAATGGTGAGGAAAATGCATGGAAGAAAGCAAGGGAACAAGTAAAAGTAAGGATAACAGCAGCAATAAAGACAGGCAGGAAGTGTATAGGCACATGCTACTAATTCTTTAAGAGATTGTGGTTCAATCCCTAAATTAGCATATATCTAACATATATAGTGAGTGGCTATACATTCATCTACACTCTTATGTATAGTGAGGGGTTGAACCATGTTCAGTTAAGCTCTTAAACTCTATGACTGAAATTATTCTATTTTTCAGAAGTAGAATGGTGATAAATGATGACAGAGTAGGTAAGAAGATGATTTAGACAGTTTTCAAAAAGAGAAGATAAATGGCTAGTAAATATGAATAAAAGAAATGGTCCATTTTTTTAAATAATGTAAATTAAGCCAATGTGACACAATGTCTATCAAATGAACAAAGAATAACAAGAATATTAATGTACATGGGAGCCCAGTGCATTCAGATATTGTACAGAAGCGTGGCACACAGTGAGAAACTGAAAATCTGCAAAATGTTCAATATTAGGATTTTTTTATTAAGTCTTATTTTAATTGTTGTTCATGTACAGTTTTCTGTCTTTTATTCCCATCCCAGCCCATCCCCCAGCCCTCCCCATCTCCCTCCCATTGCCACATCCCACCCCTAGTTTTAGTCCATGTGTCCTTTATACTTGTTCCTGTAAACCCTTCCCCTATTCCCCTGAAATTCCCTCCCTTCTCCCCTCTGGTCAAGACAAATTATATCCATATGGTGGAACACTTTGTAGCCATTAAAATAAAGACTTTTCAAGAACATAGGGAAGTTCAGTAATGTTAAAAATACCAAGTAAAGAAAGTATATGTTTTCACATAAACTTAAAATGCATTGAGATAAATACACCAAGAAATTACTATTACTGTAATTATGAACATACATTTCCTGATTCTTAATATTTTTCCAAATTTCTAAAAACACATACATTATCTTTAAGGTCAGAAAGGCCATAAGCTAAATTAATTACTATAATAAGAAAAACAAAAGATAAAAGTGAACTATTCTTACATGTTTTCTTTTAAGAAAAGGCCATAAGCTAAATTAATTACTATAATAAGAAAAACAAAAGATAAAAGTGAACTATTCTTACATGTTTTCTTTTAAGATTTTATTTATTTATTTTTAGAGAAAAGGGAAGGGAAGGAGAGAAACAGCAATGTGTGGTTGCCTCTCACGTGTCCCCTCTGGGGACCTGGCTCACAACCCAGGCATGTGCCCTGACTGGGAATCAAACCAGCAACCCTTTGGTTCGCAGGACAGTGCTCAATCCACTGAGCTACACCAGCCAGGGCCTGTTTTCTTTTGTAGTTCTGAGGTCCATGAAAACTTAAGAAAAGTCTCAGTGGAAATATAGTTTTATTTATTCACTTCAGAAAGACCATAAGAGTGAGAGGAGGAATTAAGAGGTGGCAGTTTAAATTCTTTAAGAAGAAACTATTTCTGTAAGAAGAAACATTCTAAATCTCTCCACAAACTCTATGCCACATAATGTGGCATTTTTCATTTCCAATTTGTAGACTTATTTTAAGTGAATCATTGTATAAAAGCTTTAGAACATATCTGGGCTATGCTGTCTTCCAAAGATGCTTCCTAAAAACATTTCACTTCCAATAAATTTCATACAAGTTAGGTGGGGAAAACTTCCTTTCTGAAAAAGTCTTATGAGTTTCATTGCATAGGACTATATATCATTTGTTCTTAATACCCAGGAAGTTAAGAGCAAAATTTTATGTTGTGATCTTTTAAGTTTTTCAGCACAAACCTTATAAAAATTTTACTACCTCCTTATCTTTTTCCTCTTACATGACTTTTGTATTTTAATTTGAGTTAATGGATTTGTTTTATAGTACAGTGTCTTATTTAAATCATTTTTGATAATCAGAAAGTATGTATTTTCTAAATAATAATAGGGCTGGGTGGAAAAGTGAAGGGATTAAGAAGTTCAAACTGGCAGTTAAAATAGTCATGAAATGTGAAGTACAGCATAATGAATATAACCAATAATATTATAATAATTATGTATGGTTCCAGTTGGGTACTAGACTTATCAGGTGGATCACATCCCCAAATTATTATATAAATTTCTAAACACTATATTATACACTGAAAGTAACATAATATTGAATATCACTGTAATTCAAAAATAAAAAAATAAGGCTATAGTAAAGATAATAGTAATCATAATAATAATGATGCTAACTAGATATATTATGTTCATTTCACAATATACACATATATCAAATCATTATGCTCTACACATGAAATTAATGTTAAATGTCAATTGTATCTGTAGCAATAATGATAATGATAATAATAAACCATACCAAATATAGAATAAAATTATCTTCTAAAAATTTCAATATAAGTTAATATTATACCTTCCCTAGATATTTCAATTTCTTTTGGAAAATTAATTTAAATTTTATTTTGAAAACCCACATGCTAGGTAAAAGAAGCCTAAGGTTTGAAGCCGAAATGCCTGTATATAGAGCTAGATCCTTCAGGTTTGTAATAGGGACAACTCATTGGACTCCTTGACCCATATATTTGTCATCTGTTCACAATGGAAATTGTATGTTCCTCACAGAACTGCTGCGACAATATAAGTGAATATAGATTATTATGTTATAATTTTAACTCTACCCCATTGAGGAAAAAAGGCTTTGATAAGCCTTCTTTAGTCAATTAACATGGTATATTTTTTCAAAAAAGAAAATCTTAAAAGCAAACCTTGGTGAACCACTCTGGAAAAAGATCTTAGCCTGGACAAATTACCTTGAATATGTCAAAGGACCTGAACAGACACTTCCCCAAGGAGGACAGACTGATGGCCAGAAGGCATACTAAAAGATACTCAATGTCACTAATTATCAGAGAAATACAACTTAAAATCATAAAGAGATATCATCTCACACCTGTCAGAATGGCTATCATCAATAAATCAAAAACCAGCAAGTGCTGGCAAGGATGTGGAGAAAGGGAAACACTTTTGCACTGTTGATGGGAATGCAGATTGGTGCAGCCACTGTGGAAAGCATTACGGGGATACCTCAAAAAAATTAAAAATGGATTTGCCTTTTGACCCAGTGATCCCACTCCTGAAAGAACTCAAAACACTAAATCAAAAGAACATAAGCCCCCCTATGTTAACTGCAGTGTTATTTACAATTGCTGAGATATGGAATCAGTCCACTCATCAATCAGTAGATGAGTGGATAAAACAACTATGGGACTTTTACACAATGGAATTCTACTGGGCCATAAAAAAGAAAATTTTACCCTTTGTGACAGTATGGATGGACCTGTAGAACATTACGCTAAGTAAAATAAGCCAGTCAGAGAATTATAAGCCAATTGTAATATCATATGATTTCACATATATGTGGAATCTAATGAACAAACTGAACTAACAAGGAAAATAGGGATTGATTTATAGCTGAAGAGCAGGATGACAGCTAGTAGGGGAGGGCAAGAGGGTGGAGGGATTGAGCAAAAAGGAAAAATGACTCATACAACATTGTGGTAATTGCTGGGGAGAGGGGGGTATAAAGGGACTAAGTGGTAATGGAAATAATATAATAAAAATTTCTTTAAAACTTTACCTTCAAAATTAAAATAAAATAGAGAATTTGCCAGTATTAACATGGTGTAACTTTTTTCTAAGTAAAATAAAATGTGATTCAATAATTGACAGGTCACATAATAGAGAGACTAGCTAT
The DNA here is from genome assembly GCA_004027475.1 of Anoura caudifer. NCBI lineage: Eukaryota > Metazoa > Chordata > Mammalia > Chiroptera > Phyllostomidae > Anoura > Anoura caudifer. Next base: position 44,489 of record PVKU01007365.1, read on the forward strand.
TGTAATAGTAAATGAAATATTGCCATGAAATAATATTTCTCTGGGTAACATAAACCTGATTTTCTCTAAAATATGTAATCAAAGCCAACACCTAAGACTTACAGGTACTTCAGCACAGAATGGCATAGTGTTTTTCAAATGTCGGTAATGTAAATAGCCCCTTTAAAAGAAAACATCATCTCATTAACTGTTAAGGTTGGCAATATTTTATAGCAATATTAATATATAAAACTAGGTATACTCTGCACACTTTGTCTTTACAGTTCATTTACAACTATAAAAGTGAAATTTACTTTATAAATTAATAGGCAAGGCAACCTACAAAAATAATTTTTAAAAAGAATAACAGTAATGTGAAGGACTATATTGTATTGCTTAAACTAAGTAACTATTCTCACTGTGAATAGGATAGTACACTCGCACACTTAAGTATGAGAGGTCTAATACTGCTGCATGGAATAGCTGAGATTTTCCTGCCTATGTGCTCCTCTAGGACTGTTATGGTGTCGTGACTTGTGTTTAAGTCTTTTATCCACCTCAAACTTATTTTCATACATGGTGTAAGTTGTGATTGAGTTTCACCTTTTTTGCATATAGCTCTCCAGATCTCCCAACACCTTTTTTTGAAGAAGCCATTTTTATTCCATTTTATTCTTCTTCCCCTTTGTTAATATTAATTTCCCGTAGACACTTGGGTCTATATTCAGTGCCATTGATCTATGTCTCTGTTCTCATGCTAGTATCAGACTTTTTCGATTACCATGGCCTTTTAATATAGTTTGATATCAGGTACTGTGACCCCTCCTACTTTGTTCTTCTTTCTCAAAATTGCTATGGCTCTTCCAGGTCCTTTATAGTTCCATACAAATTTTTGAAATGTTTGTTCTATATCAGTAAAATATTTCATTGATCTTTTAATAGGGATGGCATTGAACCTCTAAAGTTCTTTAGGTAGTGTGGACATTTTTATAACTGATATGTCCCCTAGAGTAAGGGACATAAAAAAAAGAATAAACAAATGAGACCTCATCAGAATAAAAACGTTCCACACAACTAAAGAAAAGAGCAGTAAAATGCAAAGGGAACCAACGCTATGGGAAAATATATTTGCCAATGATACCTCGGACAAGGATTTGAGCTCCAAATTATATAAAGAACTCACTCGAATCCACTCCAGGGAGACAAACAAACCAATTAAAAAATGGGCAAAGGACTTGAACAGACACTTCCCCAAGGAGGACATAGAGATGGCCCAGAGACTTATGAAAGGATGATCAGCATCACTAGCCATCAGAGACATGTAAATTAAAACCACAACAAGATACTACTTCACCCTGGTCAGAATGGCCATCATTAACGAATCAACAAACAACAAGTGCTGGAGAGATTGTGGAGAAAAGGGAACCATAGTACACTGTTTGTGGGAATGCAGACTGATGCAGCCACTGTGGAAAACAGTATGGAATTTTCTCAGAAAACTAAAAATGGACCTGCCTTTTGATCCAGCAATTCCACTGCTGGGATTACACCCTAAGAATCCTGAAACACCAATTCAAAAGAACTCCAATGCTCATAGCAGCAGAATTTACAATAGCCAAGCGCTGGAAGCAACTAACATGCCCACCAGCAAATGAATGGATACAAAAACTATGGTACATTTACACAGTGGAATATCACACAGCACAAAGAAAAATGGAGCTCCTACCCTTTCCAACAGCATGGATGGAACTGGACAGCATTATGCTAAGTGAAGTAAGCCAAGCAGTGAAAGACAAATATCATATGATCTTACTTATAAGTGGAACTTAATCAACGAAACAAACAAGCAAGCAAAATGTAACCAGAAGCATTGAAATAAAGGACAGTAACCAGAGGGGAGGGGAAAGGGGATAATGGGGGAAAACAGAGGAAGGTCCATCAAGGAAAATGTATAAAGGACACATGGACAAAGTCAAAGGGGGTAGGTTCCAGGGTGGGAGGTGGGGAAGGGTAGGGCAGGGGGCCATGGTGGAGTGAAAATGTAGACAACTGTACTTGATCAACAATAAAATAAATAAGTAAGTAAAATAAAATAAAGTATGAGAGGTCTATAGGCACAATATTCTCAACATCTTTCTGTAGTCAAAGTTCTTTGGAATCTCCACTGGTATGGTAGATGGCTGAATCATACCTGCAAGGCACATATGGAACACATGTGGACATAGGCCTGGGTTACACATGGAGAGCAACTCCACCAGGTTAATGGGAAAGCTTTTCCCACTAACCTAGTCTAAATACATAGCACTCCCTGATGCTAATCACATGATCAATCCAATAAAAAATGCGGGTACTGAAAAATGCATGACCATATTTCATTAGGAGCCCCACATAATCCAGAATATGTTTATATTTAGACGATAATCAAAATGCCATAATAAAAAATGGTCATTTTCTTGGGGAATACAAAGACGCTGGGGAAATGTTTATACACTGCTGTTTGAGGAACACTAGTATTTATATCATGACTTAAGTCTAAATACAAAGTGTGGCAAAGGTAGGTTTATAGTTGCCAATATGTAAAACACAAAACTTACTGTTGTATTATTTATTAATTATTGCATTATTTTTCACATAAATGACTATGAACTTACTTTTGTCCCACCCTGTATTTTGAAAGATTTTTATAAAATAAAATCCTTCAATTTCTGATTTAAGTGGAACTCTTGTGGTACCTGAGTCCAACCACATCAGACAAATTGATTTATTTTTGCTGACTCAGGTCAATAGCATCACTGGCTTGGGAGCTCTGGAGTGTAATTTAGTCTATTCTCCATCCTTGCCCTTTATCTTCTTTTGTTTCACTGCTTCTTCTCCTCTCTATTCTAACTTAGTACCCTGTCCTTGCTCTTGTTAAATACCAAGTACATTTGGGGACAGGCAAAACAGACATACCATCAAAACTTTTTTTTTTCATACAGACAACCCATACAACAGCTCCTCTGAGGATGGAAAGCCACAGTTACAATTAGTTGCACAACTAAAAACTCCAAATTCCTCTGTTAATTTTAAGACTGAGCACTTTCACTTTGTTAACTACAAAATAATAGATTATCTAGGCTTGTTCATCTGCAGAAGTTACACAGAAAGTAACAAGCCCTGGCTGGTGTGGATAAGTGTATTGAGTATCAGCCTGCAAATTGAAAGATCACAGGTTTGATTCCTGGTCAGGACACATGCCTGGGTTGCAGGTCAGATTCCCAATTAGGGGTGTGCAAGGGGCAACTGATCAATGTTTCTCTCCCTCTCTTTCTCCCTCCCTTTCCCTCCCTCTAAAAATAAATAACATATATAAATAATAATCAACATTCCACATATACATGGTAGATGCCTCAACATCTTGCACTTACATATATAGGTAAGGTCAGCATCAGGGAAGTGCAAAGGAAATTAGACACCCTACAGCTGACATATTGAATTTTCAGCAATTCATTCAACTTAACAAATAGTTATTAAGCATCTGCTATCTATAAAATACTGTGTACTTTTTTCTTTTTATATCAATGATAAAGTGAAATAATAAAATACCTAGTCTCCAAGTGTTATTCAGCCATGTCCTTAATTTAAAATTATATTGACCATCTATCACAATGTAACAGGTATTGTGTTGGCTTCAGTAAGAAATTAAATAGGGGAAAGATTGTCTCTGTATTGAAAGACAGGAATATATTTTATGGATGAACTGGAATATAACTTGACTAGAAAACATCAGAATTGCAATAAAGATAAATAGAAGAGGAAGAATAAAAGGGAACAAAGATAAAGCGATGTAGTATTTTTGTTAAGAACAAGAATTGGAAAGATTCAAGTTTTAGTTCCAGTTCTATCAATTACTATCTGTGTGACCTTTGTAAATTATTTAACCTCCCAATGCTATAATTTCCTCTATGTGCCAGAGGCTAATTAGAAGTACTTAGCAAACTGTTGTTTTTGTTTTAGAGAATTAAAAGAGATAAAATACAACATCTGGCACAGGGCTTGTGTCTAATAAAGGCTACATTTTTTCATTATAATGATTACTTTTAATATAATAGTGTCAGAAATAACATAAGGAAATGCACAAAAACAGAAAATACAGCGCCAACTCTGGGAATAGTAAGCATTCTGATTTAAAGTTTGTATCTTTGACAAGTAGAGAATGAAAGATTAGAAAAGTTGATTCTAGTCAAACTGAAAACAAGCTAAGATATTGTGCTTAATGTGCAGTTAGTAAGGAAACTTTAAAACATTTTGAACAGCATAGTGATGAAATCAGAAGTGTGCTTTGGGAAGATAACTAAGGATGGTAGGAAAAGCTGAAGAGAAGAGATAAAAGAAAAAACAGAGCATTTCATAAGGTGTTTCATTTAAACAGTTAATACTTAAGAGGCAAAATGGGAACTAGAGAGTCAAAGAGATTTTAAAAGCAAGAATTGGGTTTTAGAGATATTATAAAGCAAGAATCCCTAGAACTTTCAGTGACACTTTTAAGTTCAGTATTTGTCTAAAATAAGTCTCAGATGAAAAGCAAAGGTCAGGGCACAGGTCCAATTTGTGTTATAATAACCAATCTAAATATCTACAGTGTGCCAGGCACAAGTTATATACCATTTTAGCTTCATGCTAAGGCTGGGTTCCTAGAGGATTTCCCAGCCTCACAAAACCCAACCTAGAAGGGGAAAAAAAGGAACCATTTTCTCCTGTTGTTTCTAGAAATCTTCCCTTAAATCTTCTTGGCCTGAATTGGTTACACCTTCAGTCCATAACCAATAACTGATATCAGAGGATAATCATATGCTTTAGAACAGAAGTCTTGTTTATCTGAATCAATCATTGTATCTAAAAAAAGTGAGACTATATTAATGTGGTTAGAATAGTGGTGCTCAATTAGGGATAATTTTGTCCTGTAGGAGACATTTGGCAATATTTAGATAATTTTGTGGTTGTCATAACTGGGAGGGTGTTACTGGCATCTAGTGGGTACAGTACAGGGATATTGTGAAAGATCCTACAAAACATATGACAATCCCTCACTAAAACAATTATTGGACCCAAAATGCCAAAAGTGTTGTGGTCAAGAATACTGAATTTTAACTACTAGGGGTTACTTCTGGATCTGAGGGTGGCATCAGCTCCAAAATCAACTTCACATTTATAGAAAAGGATATAATCAATGTTACAAAGATGATCACAGAGTCCATTAAATTCATAGTCATCAAAATTAATTAGAGAGATGAGCACTGCAGAATCATTTGAGTAAAGATCTCCATAAGTCTTCTTCTTAATAAAGGTAGTAAGAAAACTAGCAATATTGCCAAAATTAACTTTTTAAGAACTCTAGAAATTGGCCAAGAGGAATCCAAGGAGTGTTTATTGAAGAAAAATAGCTGAATCTTAACAAAAACAGTGTGTTTTTGGTGTTTTAAGTAGCCCTATTCCTATCCTCTCCCCTCAGCCCCATAGTAGCCTGGAAAAACAATACTTTGTGAACCTGATTGTCATAAAATCCAGCCACTGGATAGGACGGGACAGCTTCAAACTCCTCCATTACCAGATATTCTTATTGTTTAACCTATCTGGAAGTTTCCTAGAAACATTCACTAGCAGGGCTTTCCTTTGTTTGAACTGACTCTGAGATCAGTCACTATAAACAATCTTTTCCCAGAGCATTTGTTAAAAACAACCAGTGGTAATTGTTTAACATCATAACCTCATAGAGTTGGGACAAACAAGAAGCTGAGCAAAAAGTTTAATGGGAAAATTTGGCGATGACATATCCATAAGGATATGTCTTAGTCTGCTCAGACGCCATAACAAAATGTCATAGACTGAGTGGCTTAAACAATCAGAAATTTATTTTTTCACACTTTGAGACAAGAAGTCTGAGATCAAGGTGCCAGCCTAGTTGGGTTTTAAATGAAAAATATTGTTCATAATGAATTCTATGTCTAGCAAACTATTCTTCAAAAATGAAGGAGAAATTAAGACATCACCCAGTAAACAAACTGAACTAATTGTTTGCTCATAGACCTACACTTTAAAAAAAATTAAGGGGGGTCCTCCCTTTAATAAGGCTGAAATAAGAGGGCATGAGATAATAACAATCCTACACGTATATATATTAAAAGCACCAACAAAAGCAAAAATAAAAATGAATATAAAAGACAACAGAAATGTAATTGCTGTAACTATTTTCTCATATTTTTAAAAGAAATTACATAAAGCTACAATTATAATATTGTATTGATAGAGATATAATATATAAATACTTATAATGCATAAGAGCAAAAAAGAAGGAGGAAGGAATGGAGCTACATGGCTGCAAAGTTCTATATACTACTTACATTGCACTGGTATTGACCCAAAATAGATTTTCAAAATTAAGATGTTAATTGTAATCCTAAGAGTGACCATTAAAAAACAACTACATATATAACTAAAAAACAATAAAAGACAAAATGGTATATTAAAAAAAAGTTTATCTAGCACAAAAGAAGAGAATAATGATGAAATAGAGAAAAATAAGACAGAACACAAGTAGGATAATAGTGGATATAAATCTACTTTATCAGGAAATGCACTAAATATAAATAGAATAAACACTCTAATAAAAAGGCAGAGATTAGCAGAATGAACAGAAAAACACACCTCGTTATACAGTATTAGAGACACTATTAGCCTCAAGTCACTATAGGTTAAAAATAAAAGAATGGAAAAATACATGCCATTAAAAAGTAACCAAAAGAGAGAGTGAATATATTAATATCAGAAAAATACTTTGAGGTTAAACTTGATACTAGAGACAATGAAGGACATATTATAAAGATAAAAGTGTCAATCCATTTGGAAGATATAATAATTATAGACTCATATTCATGTAAAAACAGAGTCTGATAATACAAAAAAGCAAAAACTTATAGAATTGAAAGGAAAATTAGATAATTCAGCAATAATAGTTGGAGGCTTCAGTAACAGCACAACTTGACAAAAGTTCAACAAGAAAATAAAAGAATTGAATAACACTATAAAACAGCAGGATCCAACAGACATACATAGAATAGTCCTACTAACAACACCAGAATACAAATTTTTCTGAAGTGTACATGGAATTTTCCCCAGGGTAGACCAGCTCTTAGGCTATAAAACAAGTTGCAGTAAATTTAAAAGGACTGAAATGACACAAAGTATGCTATATCACCACAATGAAATGAAGTTGGAAATTAATAATAGAAGGAATTTTGGCAATTGACAAATATGTAGAAATTTAAAAACACATTCCTAAATACAGTAATCATTGAATCAATTAGATTTTAGAAATTGGGTTGGCCAAAATGTCCATTTATACTTTTCCATAAAACACATTTTTCATATTCACCAGTATGGATACTGACTTGGATATTTTGAGTATATCAGCTATCTCTCTTGGGATATAATATTGATTGTGCTCAATTAATGTTTCACTTTGATCACTATTAACTTCAACTGGTCTGCCCAATCTTGCAGCATCATCCAGTGAGAAATCTCCCACATGAAACTTCATAAACCACTTTTGACACCTTCAATAAGTCACAGCACCTTCTCCATACACTGCACAAATCTTTTTTTCTTTTGCGTTTCAGTTGCATTTTTATCTTTCTTGAATAATAAAGCATAATACACATGTTGCTTATTTTCTTCCATCTTCAATATAAAAATGATTATGCAAAAATTCACCAATTTTGATGTTTTTTAAAATGTGTTCTGATATGACAGTTGTCACAATATAATCTAAAAAATTGTTTAGAATGAGGTTAAAGACAGCTAAGCACTACTAGAGCCACCTTATGGAAAGAATCAAAAGAACATTTTGGTCAACCCAATAGATAATGCAATTAGGAAAAAAAAGCATCTGAATTAAAGACAGAACAAAATATTTCTATTCACTGATGGCATGGTCTCATACCTAGAAAATCACAAGGACTCTACTAAAAATTGATTAAAACTAATAAACAAGATCAGTAAGTTTACAGAATATAATATCCATATTAAAAATCAAAACTGATTCTACACAAAATAAATGACTAAAAATAAAACTAACAATGCAATTTCATTTATAATCTCATCAAAATGAATAAACTACTTACAAATATAGTTAACAAATGAAGTGTGAGACTCACACACTAAAATCTACATAATTAAAGAAGTTAAATAAGATATAAATAAATGGAAAGACATTCATTTCACCTTCAAAAATCAGACTAAATAATATTTAGATTGCAATACTCCTCAAACTGACCTACAGATCAACACAAAACCCTGTCAAAACCCTACCTTGTTTCTTTGCATAAACTGAGAAGCTAATCCAAAAATCATAAGAAATGCAGACTCAAAAATAGCCAACACAATTTTGAAAAAGATGAACATAGTTGGAGGACCTATCTTTCTCAATTTCAAATTTTAATACAGAGCTAAATTAATCACAATATTGTGATAATGTGCTAAACATAGATGTTTTCCATCTATTAACAGAATAAAATTGAAAGTCCAGAAAAAGAAACGCTTTAACATTTATGGTCAATTGATTTTATAAGGGTGCCAAGACAATTCAAAAAAGAATGAATGGTCTTCTAAATATATGGTTCTTGGAAAACTGATATTCATATGCAGAAGAATGAAGTTGGCTCTCTACCTCACAATATATCCAAAAATTAAGAGCTAAATATATAAATCTCATAAAACAAAAAAGGTCTTCTTTTCATGGCTTTGGTTTGAGCAATAGTTTCTTAGATATGACACCAAAAGCAGTAGCTTTTGAGAAAAAAGTAAGTTGAACTTCATCAAAATTTTTTTAAAAATTGTGTTTCAAAGGATATCATTCTGAAATGGAAAAAAATGTCTTCTATGGAGTAGAAAAATTATTTGCAAGCTATGTATCTGTAATGGTCACATAATCAAAAATATATGAACATTTAACATTTCAACAATAAAAAGAAAAATGACCTAGTAAAAAAAAAATAGGCACCTATAAGTGGAACCTAATCAACAAAACAAACAAGCAAGCAAAATATAACCAGAGACATTAAAATAAAGAACAATCTGACAGTAACCAGAAGGGAGGGAGGAGGGCAATAACAGGGGTAAAAAGGGGAAGGGTTGTCAAGGAACATGTGTAAAGGACCCATGGATGAAGCCAAGGTAGTGAGTATCCAGGGTGGGAGGTGGGGATGGGTGACATGGAGGAAAGTTATGGCAGAAAAATGGAGACAACTCTACTTGAAAAACAATTAAAAAAGAGATTTCTGGCCAAGAGAGAGGCATAGGTAGATACACTGTGCCTCTTTGCACAACCAAAAGAAGGAAAACAACAATTTAAAAACAAAACAACAAAAAAAAAACAACCAAAATTGACAGAAAATCAAATTGTATGGATGTCCAACAACCAAGGAGTTAAAGAAGACACATTCATCCAGACCGGTAGGAGTGGCAGAGACAGGCAGACAGGCAGAGAGGACTTGCAGCAAGGTGGTGGCTGGAGAACCCAGTGAGGCAGTGGATTGTGGACTGGATGGTCCCACATTTGTGCACAGATAAACCAGGAGAAACAGCTGGGAGTGGGATGGACTGTGCAACCCAATGACCCAGCTCAGGGAAATAAAGCCTCAAACCACTGACAGAAAACACCTGTGGGTGTTGAGGCAGCAGCAGGAGAAACTCCCAGCCTCACAAGAGAATTTGATGGAGAGACCCACAGGGTACTATAATGTACACAAACCCACCCACACAAGAATCAGCACCAGAAGAGTCCAATTTGCTTATGGAAAGTGGGGGAAGTGACTGAAATCCAGCAGAGAGCAGAGCAAGCACCATTGTTCCCTGTGAGACGCCTTCCCCACATACAGAGTCAAAATACAGCCATGTTGGTTACCCCACTCTGGTAAATATCTAATGCTCCACCCCTCATTATGGAACAGACACATCAAAACAAAACAACAACAACAACAAAAATGGCCCAAATGAAAGAACAGATCAAAGCTCCAGAAAAAATACAACTAAGCAACAAAGAGATAGCCAACCTATCAGATGCACAGTTCAAAACACTGGTAATCAGGATGCTCACAGAATTGGTTGAATATGATCACAAATTAGATGATAAAATGAAGGCTATACTAAGGGAAATAAAGGAAAATGTACAGGGAACCAATAGTGATGGGAAGGAAACTGGGACTCAAATCAATGGTGTGGACCAGAAGGAAGAAAGAAACATCCAACCAGAACAGAATGAAGAAACAAGAATTCAAAAAAAAAAAAAAAAAAAATGAGGAGAGGCTTAGGAACCTCCAGGAAGGACATCGTTAAACATTCCAACATCCGAATTATAGGGGTACCAGAAGGAGAAAAGGAAGAGCAACAAATAATAAAGGAGAACTTCCCCATTCTGGCCAAGGAAATAGACTTCCAGGAAGTCCAGGAAGTTCAGAGAGTTCCAAAGAAGTTGGACCCAAGGAGGAACACACTAAGGCACATCATAATTACATTACCCAAGATTAAAATGAAAGAGAGAATCCTAGAAGCAGCAAGAGAAAAACAGACAGTTACCTACAAAGGAGTTCCCATCAGACTGTCAGCTGACTTCTCAAAAGCAACCTTACAGGCAAGAAGGGGCTGGAAAGAAGTATGGCAGACCCTTCTGAGTGGTGTGGGCCCAGCTCCCACTCGGAGATGCACAGAACCCATGCCCACAGATAGGTTCTTTTGTGGGTAATCAGATTTGCAATATACTTAGGCTGTTTTGAGACTGGCTTTTTGCTGCAATTCCCTCACCCTGCAAATGCTTACTGTAACTTCCTAAAATCCATGCTGAGCCTTGCAGGGACCAATGTAAGGCTGCCTATTCATTTGCTAATGTCCTTCTTCTGTGATATAATGAGGAGCATTGGCTCCTTTGTTGTAACCAGGATAGTCTGAAAGAACGATCTTGGAATATAAGAATATATTATTAGAATAAAGGCCTGTCATGGTGGAGGCCTTGGCTTTGGCTCCTCTTGAGAGGAAAGCCAGTCTGTTATCCTTATTCCTCCACCAGACTCGGTAGTCTGTGTGAATATTTTAATTCATCTATAATGATGCAGACAATGCTGGCTGGTGTCCACCTCAAAGAAGTATTCCAGGGCATGAAAGGCAAGGACATATATCCAAGATTGCTCTATCCAGCAAAGGTTTCATTTAGAATGGAAGGGCAGATAAAGTACTTCTCAGATAAGGTCAAGTTAAAGGAGTTCATCATCACCAAGCCCTTATTACATGAAATGTTAAAGGGACTTATCTAAGAAAAGGAAGATCAAAAATATGAACAGTAAAATGATAGCAAACTCAGTTATTAACAACTGCACCTAAAACAAAAACAAACTAAGCAAACAGCTAGAACAGGAACAGAGTCACAGAAATGGAGATCACATGGAGGGTTATCAGTGGGGGAGTGGGAGGAGGAAAAAGAGGAAAAAGGTCCAGGGAGTAAGTAGCATAAATGGTTGGTAGAAAATAGACAGGGGGAGGTTAACAATAGTATAGGAAATGTAGAAGCCAAAGAACTTATATGTATGATCCATGGACATCAACTAAAGGTGGGGAAGTGGGTGTGAGGGAGTGTGCAGGGCAGAGGGGAATAAAGGGGGGAAAATGGGACAACTGTAATAGCATAATCAATAAAATATATTTTAAAAAACAATTGAAAAGAGAAAAAATAGGCCAATGATTAAATAGACATTTCACCAAGAAAGATACAGAAATAGTCAATAAGCACATGAAGGATGCTCAACATCACTAGGTATTAGGCAAATGCAAACCCAATCCAAAGTTATACATTACACCACTAGAATTTATATAATCAAAAAGACAAACATCACCCTGTCTGGTGTAGCTCAGTGGATTGAGCACGGACTGTGGACCAAAGGGTCACCAGTTTGATTCCCAGTCAGGGCACATGCCTGGGTTGTGGGCCAGGTCCCCAGTGGGGGCCATGTGAGAGGCAACCACACACTGATGTTTCTCTCCCTCTTTCCTCCCTCCCTTCCCCTCTCTCTAAAAATAAATAATAAAAAATCTTTAAAAAAGGTAGACATTAACAATTGTTGACAAGAATATGGAAAAATAGAAATCTTTCTACACTGTTGGTGGGAATGTAAGAATGGGGCATCTATTTTGGAAAAGAGTTTGACAATTCTTCTAAATCTTTAACATGGAGTTACCCATTTAACTCAACAATTCTACCCCACATTTACATGAAAGATTATTAAAAACATATGTCCACACAAAACTTGTGTATAAATGTCTATAACAGCATTAGTCATATAGATGAAGAATAGGGAAAAACTCAATTGTTCATCAATTGATGAATAGCTAAACAAAATGTAGTGTATCCATAAAATACAAAACTTCTCAGCCATAAAAAGGAGTGGAATATTTACTATTGCTACAATATGGATTTGAAAACATTATGCTAAATGAAAGAAATCAGACAGAAAAGACCATGTATTGCATGATCCCGTTAGCATGTCAACTGTAGGCAAATGTAACAGAAAGTAACAATCATGGCTGACATGGACTGGGGGAACAAACAAGAAAATAAAGAGTGACTTGCTAATGAAGAAAGCCTTCTTTTTTGGAATGATAAAATTTTCCAAAATTAGGACCCTTACATAGCTTTGTAAACACAGCAAATACGACTGAATCGTATAATTTTGAAAGAGTAAATTTTATGGTATGTAAATTATATATTAATAAAAGAAATGGGAGGAACTGAAAAACTGATTGATAAGAGGAAAAAAGTAATTTGTTGAAAAGATTGTACTTTATAATGACTATAGGCACATGAATATTAATATGATAATAGTAATGCTCATAGTTAAAATTACATAACCTTTAGAAAAATCCTATGAAGCAGATACTCTTTTGACCCTTGATTTTCAGATGAAGAAAATCAAACTTAGGGTAGCAAGAAAACCTGGTAAAATATACTGCAACAGGAAAAAAGTAGCAATAATAGAATTCAATTTCAGATCCTTGTTTCCTTGGCCACTAGCAGTGATATTGACCCTGCTCTTGAGATCACATTTTACAGACAAATACAGAAATAATAGTCATCAAATAACAGAAATTTCACTGTAGAGCACTGCATGCAAGATGCTTTGGTCTTGAAAGAGGGGCAACACAATGAATAATTCTGAATTCCCCAGGAAGAAAGGACAAGAGTATTCCTTGAAGATAACTAGAAGAATTGAAGAACTGCAACCAGGATTTCAGGCATTTTCTTGATTGCTTTTGGCATCTGTTCTCCCTTTCTACTACCCTATTCCACTGCACCCTCCCTCCCACCATCACACACATGCAAGAGCATGATATGGACAGTTTAGATACTGGTTGAGTTTGTTACTATATAATTAGCTACTCTACACTTCTAAGGTGGATTGGCTTGTTACTCAGATCGGTTTCAAGGCTGTGCTTATGTATTTGAATAGAAGCCTTTAGGTACACTGGTCTATCTCCTGAACATGGAACTCTTCCAAGTTCTTGTGTGAAAAAAGTTCATTTAAATTCATTTTTGCACACAATTATTAGTAGCCTATACGTTATACTACTGTCCCTACCCTGAAAAAAATATGTGTAAAGAGTGTTAATCACATGAAAGGAACAGGATGCAGAATGCACAGAGACAATGGCCACTGTCTCGAGCACAGAAAGAAAATCATCTTCAGACAATAATTTTTCTGATTAAATTTGTTGAAGACAGACAGAAGACTGAATTAGATCAGTAATGAGTTTGTAGTGCAGCATTAACAATGAGAAAAGAATTGAATCCACAAATGTCATTTTGGAGAAAGGAAGCAGGATGTATGTCATTTCTTAATAGATTAATTATGATAAACTAAATAGCATGTTCAGAAAGTTTATAGAATTGGCATATAATGTTTTAGTAAGATCATTATAAACCATCCAATGGCTTTGATGATGGTAATTTACAGCTGTGACAATTGTCTAGACAAGAGAATTAAGACATTACTGGTTCCAATTCTAATTTGAAACAAAGCTAACCATATTATATTAGGTGTCCTGGTCTAGTGGCCTCCAGCCACTGGCTGCAAATGTTAAACTCATTTGCCATTTTTCCCAGGACAGCTCTCAGGAGGGAGCAAGGGCAGGATAAAAAAATGAGTCAATTGTAAAGAAATTTGGATTTAAGCAAAAATATTTAGGGAAGAAAAAGATCCTTTCTACACAGCAATATTATCGAATGTGCTCAGATTGCCTGGTGGTGGAGGACATCCCACAAACAGCTTCTGGTAAAGGGATGAGTAGGGGGTTATCTTTTAAAAGAGTCTATAACTGAGCATAAACTCTGTTACTCCTGCCATTACAGGATACTAGTGGTCTCAATAATAGTAAAAAAAAAAAAAGTTTGACTACAGTGGTACATCAGGGTATCTTCCAACTGTGTAATTCTAGGACAAATCAATCTACACCGACACAAAATACAACACACAAATTTCTTCTAGAGAAGATACCAAATCATTGTTAATAATTTGATGGCAGGATATTTCAGGCATGTGAGCCTTTCTACTTTCACCAACATTATATTCTATTGGCAGCTGCCTACTCTTCCAATTGCCTTTGGGAAGCCACAGAAGACTAACTTGTAAAATGCAGCCAGGCTATTCATGCTGAGATTGAACAGAGCATACTTCTGAGAGGGGAAATAAGGATGGGTATATGGCAATTTTATTGTAGTTCCTCATTCTGAAGACCAGAGAAGACTTCTGTTCCACCTGATAAATTCTATATCCTTTTGGAATTTTTAAAAGATTGCTCTTGGAATTGACTGTCACTTAAATATTGAGAGGAAAATCTGCAAAAAGTGATTTGATTATTCAAATTCTTTAAAAGTCATTAAAATCCTGACACGGATGAGAGGAGCCTCCCTATCGTATTTGATGCTGTCTTCATACAGTCTGACACAACTAATAGACATCCTCAGCCTTTCCCTAAGGCTTAAATGCTTAAATTCATTGAGCAAATGGAAAGCACTAACTCTTTGCCAAACTCTAAATCTAAAGTCACCTCCAGAAAGGCCCAAATTATCCTCCCAAATCTAAACGTTGCAACACTGACAAACATCTTGTTATCCCAGCTGAAAGGAAGTGGTTCAAAACCATGAAACACTATTATTCTACTACAACATACCTCTAAAGATTTCTAAGATGTGCATGTGGTTCTGAGTTTTATTTGTCATGAATAACTAATACTGCATCATGGTAGAAACTATTCATCTGAATTAAAATAATCTTGTCCATGAAGAAGGCAGATATTTGTTGCATATTAGTAAAAATGGTAAAATGCCTTGGTTTAATAAAGCATTCTTTCAAAACATTCTCATGCAATATGTCATCTTTTAAAAATCTTACCTCCTGCAGTTTAAAAATTAGTAATAGTTACAACTATATATCCAACAGTTAGGAGTGTTTACTAAATGCCAGGTATGAGGTTAAGATTAGTTTTATGTTAACTATTTTAATTATCTTCAAAACAAACCAATCAAGCAGAAACAATCATGACTTGGAGAAGATGAACAACTTGTCCAAATCACAAAACTACAATCAAAATTCTTAACATGAGACTAGCTGATGGATTGTAAAGTCCTTCAGAAGGACCCTCATTTTCCAGTCTTTTTTTCCACCTTTTCCCCTTGTTGCCAAAGTTATATAACTCACCTCTCTGACTCCATGTCCACATAGAGTCCCCTCTTATCTTCCTAAAGTGTTGATTTCATTCTGCACTATGTTATATTCACTCATGTAATCCAATCCTTCAGAAAAAAAACAAACTCACATATGCTCCACATTCAGATCCCATGTACAGAAATAATAGCTCTTATTTTTTTCACTCAAACACTGAGTAAAATTTTTTCTTCTTTAACAACATGTCACCTTCCAAACTGTACTGCAAGCTCATCTCACTGTCTGAGGTTCTCTTTCCTTCTGCACCATCCAAAGTTCTCTTCAAGCCTTACTTCCTCCAGGCAAGCTTTCCACAACATTTACCTGTTATGTTACACTAAAGGGACTTATCCTTACACTGGTTCAGGAAAAAAATTTATGCTTCAGTAGAAAGGCCGCAGGGCTTATAGAATACAAAGACTTGTGCTGAATTTCTAGTTTTACTTGCAATTTTACTTACAGCCTCAGGGTTTACATCTATGAAGTGGAGTCACAGGGTTGCTACAAGGATTAAATAAAATTGTAATATACACACATATATATGTATGCACATATGTATGTATGTGCATACATATATAAATAAATATGTTAATGTTTTAACTAAGTTTATATATAATTTCCTACATGTATGTTTCATTTAATCCTTATATATTTCAACATATATATATAGTTTTGAACACATACATGAAATAGTTTTGAAAACCATAAAATGCTCTGAAGATGTTTAAGAAAAGCATAAGTGTGTCTTAACTGGTATATATTTTCTCAATGATATCTTGGATTTCTAGAGAGTAGCAACCTTTTTTATTGATTTCCTTCTCAACTTCTAGCATAGTGCTATATACTATTAAAATACTCAGAAAATACTTGAATAATAAGTTTTCCAAGACCCCTAGGGAAAATTTATTATTCCTATACTATACATTAGAAAATTGTAAAGGATAGAGAAACATATCTGTGACCAGCCAACTAGTTTGTAGTAAATTCAGAACTCCTGGTGACCATTGGAGATTTTTTTTCAACAAGGCTGTTTTGTCAACTTTTACTTGATAAATTGGACTTAATATTTACTAATGACATTCAGAGAATACTCGTATACTCACTGTTGGGGGTAGCACCAATTGAGTGGAGTATCAGCTCCACTTATATAGTGTGACTGCAATTCAAAACAACACTGACAACTTCAAGTTGTGAATAGATATAAACGACAGCACTGAGAAGGTCATGCACTAAAATAAAAAGACTAATGTCTTCTTTATCAAGCTTAGAATGTTAATGTTGGAATTTAAGATCTGGTAGACAATCTCTCCATGATGGTAAATATTATTTGGAAACTTTTGAATCCATCTCTACTTTAAGCTCCCCCAATTTTATAAGCATAGAGACGATAGAGAGTGTTGAAAGAGAGTAAGAAACATACTTAATGGATTAATATACTATTGCTAAACATATTCAGTACACAGAAGAGAAAATGACCTAATTATATGCCCCTATTGCTTTTTTCATATCCTTTGAAAAGAATTGCAAATTCCTCAAGAATAGGACTTGAATGAAAAAATTCTCTGAAGCATAATACTGCAATCATGATTCTTTTATTGTGTCCCTGAACACCCTTTACAGGGCAGACAATGAAATCTCTTTTGAACATATTGAACACATATCATTCTTTAGCAAGAGTTTATAGGATGTTCAATCTTGGATGGTCCAGAAGTTGAATGATGAATGATTGGGCATTATTCATACAACAAAACAAAAAAAAGATAGTGGGGAAAAACATTTTAAAAATAAAAATACTAAGCTGGCATAGTTGTGATCATGTTGCTGAAGAGAAAACTGAGGGACAAATATCTGGAATGAGAGAAAGATGGAAAACTGAAGAGCAGCATTTCCCTTTTCCTGTCACTGGTGACAGACAACATGAATAGCTGTGCCTCCCATAAGCCAGTGTATTGAATAAAACTGGCATGGTCCCTGTAACACTTAGTTGGTCCAAAGAGCCTGTAAGTATGCAGACACTGCATACGTGACAGGGGCAGTGCGGGAGTTGATAACACTTGTTTTTGTTCACTTGCAAGAACGGAAGTGTAATTAGCAAGAATCAAAATGATATTTTGTACCATAAGGTTCTGGGATAGGCAATGAAGATGTGAGAGGGTGATGGCTTTGAACATAGAAAGAGGAATTACAAGACTTCTTGAATCATCACTACCCTGTTGTTAATATTACATGGAAATTACAGACAAAATACATATAATTGTACAGTTAAAATTACATGGAAACATAGTCTGCTGTATTGGAAAAAAATTGTAGCTGCTTTTCAGAATGAAACTTTATCATCCTAGGAGCATGGCTACTGCTGACTTTACAAACTTTCTAATGAGGGCAAACTCAGAACAGGTCTGACCCTGGTATTTTAGAGTTATCATTTTTTACTTTTAATTCCAGACCTTCAAAAGCATTTGCAGAGATGTGCTGTCCTCAAGCTGTAGACAATTGGGCAAAAATCTCCATTTCTAAACCCATCTTGTTACTCTAACCACCAGCAACAAAAGGGCTCAGAGTCAGAATACTGCCTTGTTGATATGGTTTCCATGCTTTGTCCGAAATCATCTGAGTTGGAAAATGAGGAAAGAAAATCACAGACCTCTTTATCAGAGCTGTGATGGCAATACTGACGTTAATGTTACCATTGGCCTCTCTGAAATTCCTTCATCTCAGTATAGATAATCAATAATCAGATACAGATTTCCCTGAGTCCAAAACTGAGATAAAATAGGTAAAATAGGAGGACCTATTCCAGCATAAAGAGTTGTGAACAAAATAATCCAAAGCATGGGGCAAATTCCACTTCTATCTGACATTATAGCATGGCATGTGTTTTGTTTTGATAGTAGTGGATTTGCTTTCTGAATTATATTTTGTTTAAGCAAATACTATAATAAATTAGTTTGCCCACATATGTAATAACTAATGCAGTAGCCCTCCCGAAGGGCTGGGTGGTGACAAAAGAGAATCTGCTTTTTAAATACATCTCAAATTGAATGATGCATACAGTGCCAAATTTTAGGATAGTTTCTTTAAGAAAAAAATTAAATCCTGAATAATTGTGAGAAAATATCAAAAATCTCTAACACATTCCTCCTAGAGAGAGGCTCTGAGTGGCTCTCAAATTACAATTTAGTAACATGCATCTATTTAATCTTTGAAAATATATAACATAATTTACTGTTTTAATAAAGAATAAGACCAATGTAAGAACATTAATGGAATTAAAATTATATTTATTATAATTGAAATCTAGAAGTCTCAAATGTGGGATGCTTATATGAATAAAATTTAAAAAATTAAAAATAAATAAAATTCAATTGAAACAGTATATTTTATTTTATTTCATAAAGTATTTTATTGATTACACTATTATAGTTTTCCCAATTTTTCCCCATTTTATTCCCCCTCTGCCCTGCATCCACCAACCCTCCAGCATCCCCTCTTAGTTTGTGTCTATGGGTTGTACATGTAAGTTCTTTGAGTTCTCTGTTTCCTATACCATTTTTTTATCTCTCCCTGTCTATTTTATGACTACTAATTATGCTTTTTCTCCCCTGTACCTTTTCCCCATTCCTCTTTTCCCCATCCCCATTGATAACCCTCCATGTGATCACCACATCTGTGATTCTATTCCTATTCTAAAGGTTTGCTTAGTTTTTGTTTTCATTGTTTTTTCTTTTCTTTGAGGTTCATTTGTTGATGGTTGTGAGTTTGTTGTCATTTTATTGTTCATATTTTATCTTCTTTTTCTTAGATAAGTCCCTTTAACATTTAATGTGATAATGGCTTGGTGATGATGAAGTCCTTTAATTTGATCTTATCTGGGAAGTACTTCATCTGCCCTTCCATTCTAAATGAAAGCTTTGCTGGATAGATTAATCTTGGATGTAGGTCCTTACCTTTGATGACTTCAAATACTTCTGTCCAGCCCCCTCTTGCCTGCAAGGTTTGTTTTGAGAAATTAGCTGATAGTCTAATGGGAACTCCTTTGTAGGTAACTGTTTCGTTTTCTCTTGCTATTTTTAGGATTATCTTTTTATCTTTAATCCTGGGTGATTTAATGATGACATGTCCTGGTGTGTTCCTCTTTGGGTCCAACTTTTTGGGACTCTCTGGGCTTCCTGGACTTCATACAAGTCTATTTCCTCCACCAAATTGGGGAAGTTTTCCTTCATTATTTGTTCAAATAAGTTTTCAATTTTTTGCTATTGTTCTTCTCCTTCTGGCACCCTATAATTCGGATATTGGAACATTTCAGGCTGTCCCAGATGTTTGTAAGTCTCTCTTTACTGTTTTGAATTCTTGTTTCTTCATTCTGTTCTAGCTGGATGTTTATTTTTCCCTTTTGTTCCAAATTATTGCTTTGAGTCCTGGTTTCCTTCCTGTCACTGTTGGTTCCCTGAATATTTTGCTTTATTTCATTTTGGGTATCTTTCATATGTTTTTTTTTTTTCATTTTTTGACCAAGCTCAATCAGTTCTGTGAGCATTTTGATTACCAGGGCTTTAAATTCTCCATCAGACAGGTTGGCTGTCTCCTCAGCACTTAGCTCTCTTTCTGAAGTTTTGCTCTGTTCTTTCATTTGGGCCATATTTCTTTGTCTAGGCACACCTGTTAAGTTGTAAGGGGATGGAGCCTTAGGTATTACCCCCGGGGCAGGGCAACCCTCTTTGCTGTGCTGCTGTTGCGCTGTCTGTGGGGGAGGGGCCATAGAGGGAACAATGTAGCTTACCTGCTTGTCTCTAGCCCACTTTTCAACAAGTTATCCTGTGAGACTGGGAAGTTCTCCCACCGAATCCACCTCCATTGTCCACAGCCCACTTTGAGTCTCAGTGTCACCTTCAGCCAGCCCTGCCCTTGCAGTCTGCTGCCTCCCCAGGGTTCTTCTGAGCCTGCCCTGCCCACTCAGACTGCCACCTTGCCTACCAGTCTGGTTGTTCTGGTTGACTTTTTCTTTAATTTCTTGGCTCTTGGAGTTCCATGCAGTTTGATTTTCTGGCACTTCTGGTTGTTTATTGATCTAAGATTGGTTGTTATCCTCCTTTTGGTTGTGCAAGGAAGTGAAGGCTTTCTACCTACGCCTCCATGTTGGCTGGAACTCCTGAAACAGTTCATTCCAAACAACTTTTTCACTCTCCTATAAAGTGAACTTCATGAAGGCTATTTTTTCTTGTGGAAACAGGTTGCAATTTCTATTTTTTCTCCCAGTTTACACAGTTTTGACATCAATTTGCAAATACAATTTAATTCAGTGAGAGCATTTTCCCTTCCCCCCTTTTAAGTTTGACTACATAAACTGGAAACTGCTTTAATTTTTACCTACTGTGCACTTTTCACTTAATTGGATAAGTGGCTTCTGTTAGAACAACTAGCTTAACTATGCCAATGGAAATGACTATATAGTCAGGTACTGTGAGTGGGTAAGGTCTCTTCTTGCAAAACGTATTTCCATAGTGTGCTCCGATTAAAACCTTTCAATTAGAACAGGGCAAATTGAATCAATGGCAACAAAAGTGTGATGACTCAGCTTTCAAATTCAATCAGGTTCCATAAGACCTAGGTAAACACTTGTGCTTCGTTCTCTGCTCCTCTGACTTGCTTTAGTCAAGCTGTCACACTACCTCACAGTTGTCCAAAACCAAGTTTTCTTAGCCCACTTAGTTCCATTTTCCCAGCAGGCATGCACCCTTTCTTCCTTACTGCCCTATCCACTATCTTAAATGTCTCAGTTAAGATATGGCCTGGATAAAATGAATACCCTCCACCTCCCACCAACTCTCTGTTTCACATCTTACTTTAGAGGTCAGAAAGCATAGGAATAGAGTAGGTTGATTTTGTCTTCAGGGAAAAATTGATGCAAATCAGATTGGAAGTTCTTAACTTCTCTACAGACAATCACTTCAGCCTGGTCATGAAGACAGTAATATAAGAAGAGCTTGAGAGAAGAAGGGCTTGGGCCTGCAGCCATGGTGTGTATGTATGTGTGTATCCACATATGTAACAGAAGTACATATCTGTTAACTCAAGTGTGGTATTTAACCTCCATAAGCCTTGTTTTTTTATCTATAAAATGGGGATTATTTCTAATGACTTTACAGAACTAATGGAAGCACTAAATGAGATGATGCCTGTGAAATGCTTAATACAAAATGAGGCATAAAAATAAAAACCCTCAATAGAAAGTATTATTATCACCATAGTTAATGAAAAGTTCCTAGATGTTAGAGGTGTGTGTGTGTGTGTTTTATATATATAATATAATATATATATATATATATATATATATTACTGTGGGAGATACAAAGTATAATATATGGTCCCTGATCTCAGTTTACCTTCAAAGGTTGAGGGTGGGGAAAATTTCTAAGTCTCAGGAAGAAACAATTGACCTGGACTTAATTTTTTTTGTAGGAAACAGTCCCTCAAAATGGGGGACACTGGATTGAAAAGGATACCAATGGATTCAGAATGGAAGAGAAACTTCACAGCATATTGCCATCTCTCCCAAAGTAAGAATTGAGAGACATAAGGAGTCCTTCAGAGGCAAACTGCCTAAATTTTTATTGTAATCAGTGTGTCTTCAAAAAACTGATGGAGCACATCCAAAATGGGAAGTAGGAAGTGAGTATCTCATGAGCAATGAGTAGCACACTGGTGTTGAAGGCAGTGGGATTATCACAAACCAGACTGTCCAGCCAAAGATACATAGACCTCTCCCTGAGACTTTGCTTTCCCCAGAAAGTAACTAAAGAACATACCTATGGCTGCTACAAAGGTTACAGAGTAAACTCATTTAGGTGTTGGAATGAAAATAAAGCATTTAAGCAAGTCCCAGGAGTAAAATTTCAAAACACACACACACAAACACACACACACCCCTAAACACATGACTATGATTTTACTTTTTCAAAGAAGATGTTGATAGGCCTTAAGAATTAGTATTTTGTTGTAATTTCAGTCCTCATGGAAGAAATATTTGAGGCACTGTTTTATCTTCAATCACACAACTGACTGCCTAGATGTCCACAGTTCATGACAAGCTGTTTTCACAAAATAGAAACAAATCTGCCCCTCCAACACTTTAGATTTCACATTTTCTCATTTCAGTTAATGTGAACACTTCTAATAAGCCCTCTTATGCCTCTAAATCTCTAAACTCAAGAAAAGTGTTAAAAGACAGGCCGAGAGAGAGAGAGAGAGAGAGAGAGAGAGAGAGAGAGAGAAAGCCAGATTTGAAAATAAGCAAATTGACCTCTTTCTGGACCACTATAATTATTCCCCAAATGGGGGGAAGCAGGTTCCAAGTCATTTTATGAACTACCCCACCCCACCCCTAAAAATGAAAGAATCAAAATACCTGAAAAACATTTTAGCTTGAAAAAATGACAGGGACATTTTAACAATTTTTACAATATTGCTCCTTAAGAAAGAAAAGAAAGCTAGTTTTTATAAAAATTAGATACTTTTTATGGACCTAGAAGGGCTCTCAAATATAATAGCCCATAATGAATGTTTTAAGGTGAAAATCAAGTATGTATAGGAGTCTTAAAAATGATTGAGCCAAAAAAATGTTTGAAATCATCTAGTCCAAACCAATAGTGAAGTTCAAAAATGTTAAATGACCTGTTCATAGCCACATGGTAAATTGTTGCTTTTTCTCACTCAGTGAAAGAAGAAGCTGGTTGTTCTGTCAGGACTATTTTCCACTAAGCTTCATTAACTCAGGAAATCTACAGATTATAGATTTAACAAAAAAATTGGGAGCAGGATTGTGCTTTTGGTTTACGAAAAAGAAAAATGTATTTTTGTGCTATTTTCTCTAGGGACTCTCGATTCATTAAAACTTTAATTTCCAAGATAAGTTCCAAGATTAATATAGCATTAGAAAAACAAAAAAAGTAATCCCTCCTCATTCAGCTGGGTCAACACACAGCTGTTGAGAAGCAGGGCTGGTGGGAAATCAGAAGAAAAAAGACAGAATCGCTGAAATCAGAGAGCTCGCCTTCTTTGTCATCTAGCATGCAATCAAAAACCAATGCTGGCACATACTTTGAGATCCTGGAATGTGACTTTGAGATCCAGAACTGGACACAAATCAAGTACTGTTCACTAAACATAAAATGCCTGGTTGTTCAAAAGTGTTTGGGCTGTTTGTGTTGCTATTTTATTTTTAATTCTCATATTGCCGGCATCAGAGTACATGACATCATTCTTCTATAAAACCAGTAATAATAGCTTTTAAAAATAAATATATTAGCAGATATACACTCTTATCAGTTTATCTTGTGACTATCATAAATATCATGTACACAACAGATGGAAATGGCGTAAACAGCAAATTCTTCATTATTCATCAACTGTCATTAGCTTTTCCCTAGGCTCCTTGCTGCTGAGGAATGTGTGTATATGTGTATATGTTCCCCGTTAAAACCAAGTCTTTAACAACAACATAGTTTTACTGAGGCATTTTAAATTTGAGGATTATTAAATTATTGAATTTGAGTATGTTACACACTCAAGTTTACCCTACCTCTCACACCAGAATGAAAATGGATCACCTGAAAGGCATAGCCAAAATATTTTCAGCTCAGGAAAATATCAAGAAGAGTATTTTTAAGGGTGAAAATATGACCTACTGGTCATATTTTCAACAGCTGTCCTCCACTAAATATAGATGTCTCATATCATAAATGCCACAAAAATACCACCAAAAATAATCACAGTAAGTGAAATAAGTTTGCTGTATCATTTCCACCCATACTAGAGTGATTTTTTCTTTACTTCCTTCTGCAGAATCACAATTGGAACTGCTAGTTCATGAATGAGTGTTTTACAATGTGTTTCTTGGGAACAGATTCAGAGAAAGAGACAGGCGTGTGGAGGTTGAGCACCCAAGAATGCACCTGCAAGGATATGAGGAAGGGAGGACTGAGCAGAATGAAAAGCAAGCCTCAACATATTTGATCTGGAAGCCTCAGGCCAATTCCACAGGCTGCTCTGGAGTTAAGATGACCCTGCAGTTTGACCTCATTTAAAACCATGCTGTGTCTCTTTGCACCAGTCAGACATTGGCCACAGCTCTTGGGCCAAGCAGTTCCTAGTAGCTGAGGGCAATTTCCAATGAGGGGTACAGTTGTGAGCCATCACTGGCCCATGTTGCCAGAAGTTCTTGGGGTTGGTACTCCTGACCTGAAGAAGGGATCTAGAAAAAATACTACATCATTGGCCAAAAATTAATATTTTTCATTGCAGATAACACCACCAAGTCAGACTTCAAACCATAGCAATACTGATTCGAACATTAAGACCTATGATTCTCCTCAAGGATGTCTAGCCAATGAAAAATAAGCATCTACTTAAAAAGAGAGAATAAATAAGTTTTATTAAATACAGGAAAGAGAGGAAGGATAGATAAATCCTTTTTATATCAACTCATTTGTATGAATGTGTTCTCAGCACTTAAAACTATAAAAATTAAAACAGAATTTACTCTGAACCTTTTCTCATTCTAGTAATAGTAGTATTCACTGAAGACACATGAACAAATTAAGCTTTGTTAAAGCCTTATCATACATTTTAACAAGACATATATTTAACATAATTTTAATTTTTATGTTTACTAATCATTGACTCTATAAATTATATTTTGATCAATTATTCTATGAGAACCCAATTTAGAAAAAATACTTTTAATTATATAAATATTTTTATTGCAGAGAGATATTAAAGGATGATTAAGAAAAGACATTCAAAATAGATATATTATAAGTTCTGTGAGGGAAGTTAAACGGAAATAGGCATTTATGAAGGAAGGAAAATAATGGAAAATTTCCATGTCAAAGAAGAACTTGTGATGTGCTTTTCAAATGGAAAAGGTGATAAATAACTGTAACCTCCAGATATGATCATTACTCTGAAAAAAGAAATGTTATACTTTTATTTTTACATCAAAATACTTATAATACATTAAAAATTTTGCAACTGTGATATAAAATTTTGGTTACATTGTAAAATGTGCAAGCATCAGATTTTCAAAACTTTTTTGTAATGAGCAGTTTGAAATCAATGCGTTTTAAAGGGTACCTATTTTAAAGTCCCTACCAGCTCTTAGTTACTCATCCCCAAGGTCCTGAAACTATTGCTTATGGAGCACCTCAGAACTAACAGAAACAAATTTAATTAAGTGTCAATGAAGCATCTTAGGAATCCTACTCAGTACAATAAAGGAGTAGAAAATTATCACATTCAATACAATCTAGGAGAGATTGTCACCAGAAAATAAGAGTTTTGCAAGATACAGAAAAATCTAATTATTCAAAATCAAGAAGGATAAAATGGTCCATTGTGTTGAACCAAAACAATCATACTCAGCTTCTCAACCATACTGCAATCCCATTTCAGTGTTTTCTACTATAGTCAGAAAACTGTTGCCTTAGAAGGTGTAGAATTTCTTGGGACAGAGGCAAGACCCCTCCAAGTGAACTCACCATGGGTAAATGCAACATCCCATCATGTCTACCTTTGTATATTTAATATTTCTTTTACTATCTTTCCTTCCTTTATTTTCTCCTCCTCCTCTTCTCTTCTTCCCTACCTCTCCCCTTTCCTTCCTTTCTAGATCTAGCTCTAGCTTTCTGTTTAAAGACACCTATCTCAGTAAAATTTTTTAAAAAGAGGTTATGATTATAATGCAAAAATATGCTATGTGAAAATCACTCATTAGTTTGCCAAAAGGAAAGACAGATTGGCAAAAATAACTTTATGAGAAGAAAGAGTAAATTAATAACATACTTTCTATAAGTCTTTTAGATCCTTATATTTACCTATTCCTCAAAAAAATAATTACACACAATGTGCATTTGATTACTCCCCCAGCCTTAGCTAATAAAATATTTAGAAGAATGTCTTGCCTTACTGCAAACCTGTTTGTTTCCCTCATTCCAATCAGAATTATTGTGTTATTATGATGTCTTCAATTTATTGTCCAAGATTACTTTGGAGCCTGTTATTTTACCCTGAAACAAATCATATTTTTGTTTCAATCACTTCTGAAATTTTTGAAGTTAGAATTAGAAACACGCACACATGCACATGCATGCACATGCACACAGAGTAAGCAATTTTGCCCTGCTTACTACCTATTTTGCCACTTCAGTGAAGCACCCAACCTGGAGCCCTATGTGCCAGGCACCTTCTGCCCAGACAAAGCATGCCTCAGAAGTCCAGTTTAAAATTTAATTTTGCTCAAAAATTTTTCAATAAAATATCATTCCTCTTTTAAATTATAATTCTAAAAAAGTTCAAGATTGGAAATGTTACACGGGACTCTCTTTTTATCCCTGAATAATTTCCAAATGGAGCCAAGGACCTGGAAGGGATGCATCTCAGATGGACAGCAGTGAGAGGTTCACTTTAGACTGATTTTCATAAAAAGGACTTCATTTTATTATTATTCTTTCGTAGTGCAATTTGATGTGTGTGCAATTTTGCCATATTTTTCCTATTTCAAGTCTAAATTCCTGTTCCGTTAAGTCAAGTGCTCTGATTTTGCTTAATTTTCTCTTATTAGAAGATATTAGGGAGTGCACAGATGGCCCCAATTCCAGTCTCCTGACAGGTTCCATAATGTCCCTCCCAAGAGTCAGCTTTTGCAAATTTTATTGCATACCAGTTCTCACTGAATTTTTTTCTCAGTAATTTCAGGCCTCCTCTCAAACTTTTGGTGTTGTTTATTTAATATTATGCACTTTTCTTAAATCTCTAATGTAGGCCAGAAGCAAATGGAGGGAGACTCTCAACCCAGAGCGTCACGTAAATCGGTTGTACACAGTGCATATGAAATGCAATACTCCAGAAAATTACCAAAGGGAATTTAAAGCATCCTTGAGCCAGAATCCCCCTTCCCCCTACTCAGAGCTATGTACTCCCTGGGAGACACTCTTTCTCTGATTTGGGGTTATTTAAAGATGTACCTTTCTTTACTACCAGACCTTTAAACTTATTGAAATCACAAACTATATTTTCCTTCTCTTTCTCTTGACTACTTTCTAGCTATAAGTGACTTACTCTGGACACAGCTTTGAAAAAATGCACAAAATAAAGAAAATGTGCATGATTCTGACATCATTATTAGATTTAAAAGAACTAATTATAAAGCTGATCATTAGGAGTAAAACTATCTTCCTCTTCAAAATGAACAGATACTCTGAAAAGTATGATCATCTTAACACATTAGTGTAATTGAAGCTAGATTATTAGCTAGTAATTGGCTTGTACCTGTACTGTATAGCAAGGCTTGCCAAAAGCTTTGCTCAGGTAGGAGTCTTCATTGTAGCCATGCAGTCTGCTGACACTAATCCAAATAAAGTCCGAAACTCGTCTTCCCCCCACAGTGTGAAACATCAGTCGCTTTCGATGAAAGGGACATAAAGTAAACTGAGTGCTGCCAGCTGTCAAACTATATATATACACATATATATATGTTGTGTGTGTGTATATTTGCAACTGCCACTTTAAAAATTATTCATCATCTTGAAGGAAATAGTGACAAAGATGAAGATTTCTTAGAAAAGAATTCAAAAGCAGCTTGCTGAGCGGGAGATTCAGGCCTGCAGCCAGCATTCACCCATCCTGTTTTGCAGTTTAAGAATTAGTGCACACTAAACGAAGTGAGCTACCCAGGGAATTCTGCCATTACCTTTCTTTACAAAGAGCATAAATATTAACAGAGCTTTACTTCTTTTCAATGAAAGGGCACTATATGTTAATACAGTAATTCACATGTGAAACTGTTTAGAACCTTGTGCTTAGAAAAGAACATTCTCTTCTTAGAATGTTTCTTTCAATTATGGATTTCAAAGCACTTTACATTTCTCCAACTAGTGGCAGGACTTGAAATAAGATCAAAATATTTAAACAGCAGGTAAAAGAATTGTTATGGACCCTATATATTAACTTGATGTTTTAGGGATGTATCAATAGATTCATCTAGTGACACTAAAGTTAAGAATATGTTGGATCAAAGGTTTGTCCATCTTGTTTATCTTTTCAAAGAAACAGCTCTTGATTTCACCTATCTTTTATATTATTCTTTACACTCTATTTCATTTATTTATCTCTGATATTTATTATTTCCTTTGTTCTGTTCACCTTGGGATTTGTTTGTTGTTCTTTTTCTAGAACCTCTAAATATAAAATTAGATTGTTTACTTGAGATTTTGCTTGTTTGTTGAGGTAGGCTTATAATGCTCTGAATGTCCCTTGTAGGACTGCCTTCACTGTCCTATAGATTTGGGGTTGTTGTGTTCTCATTTGCTTCATAAATGTATCTTTTGATTTTTCCCTTGATCTCATTTTTAACTATTCATTGTTTAGTAATATGTTATTTAGCCTCCATGTCTTTGTGTGTTTTCCAGTTTGTTTCCTGTGATTGATTTCTAGCTTCACACCATTATAGTCAAAGGAGATGCTTGATATGTTTTCAGTCTTCTTAAATTTACTCAGACTTGTTTTGTGCCCTATCATGTGGTTTATCCTACAAAATGTTCCATGTGCACTTGAAAAGAATGCATATTCTGATACTTTTGGGTAAAATGTTCTGAAGATATCAGTTAAATCCATCTGATCTATTGTGTCATTTAAGGCCCCTGTTGCCTTGTTGATTTTCTGTCTGTACAATACAATATACAGATAATGTATTATAGAATCATATACTTTAAAATGGCATATACCTGACCCCACAGCCCAGCAGCTGCAATCCTGCCACTGCAGCAGAGGCCACATGCTTCCGCCACATCCCCGGCCTGACCCCACCACCTAGCCACAGCAGCTGAGACACACACCGGAATCTGCTACCACATGCATCCTCCCACCCAGCGGGGCCAACTGGTGCTAAGAGGAAGATGGGGACACCCCCTACAGAAGAGAACAGCAGGGCTCAAGGAGTCAGAAATCCCCAGAAAGACTTAACTCAGTAAGGGAGTCAAACTACCCTGCAGAGAGTCTTAGAGTCCCTAGCATCTAGGACAGCAAAGAGCAAGAAGGTGGTATATCAGTTGCCCCTAATTGGTGCACCTCAAACACAGCACAACTGTGGACTGAAGGCATAGCCCAGGTTCAAAGGGCACTGAGGACTTGGCAGCAAACTGAGGAACTGGGCTACTGGGCTACAACTGTGAATAGTGCGGCTCAGATCTGGCCCCCAACCCCGCAAAACAACAGGAAGGGAGAAAAGCAGCCTGCTGCAGCCAAGAAGACCAGTAGAACTGGTTTGGCCAGTTTAAAGCCAACAGGAGATGTTTTTTTCTTCTTTTCTTTCTTTCTTTTTTTTTTAATTCCCACTAGTGAGACAATAAAACCTGGAGCTGTGAAAGGATCAGAGTTAGACCCAAAGAGAGGTCACTACAACAACTGAGACAGTGAGACAAATTTCACTTTGCTATTCCAAAGAACATGCAAATTTTTGTATATTTGTATTATTATTTTTTCATTATTTTCATCTTTTATTTTATTAGTATTTTTGTATTTCTCTTCTTTTTGTTTAGTCTTATTCACTTGGTTTGTTAAATTGCATTGTTTGACTGGTTCCTCATGTTCTCTTTCATAGTGTATTTTTAATTTTCCTTCCTTCACTTCACTTGTATTCCAATAGCACATGACTCTAGGTCATGTACTTCCTATTCTTGTGATTCAGATCACATAGATTCTATCATATGATTGTTGCTCTATTACTATTGCAAATAATTGCTGTTCCATACAATTATAAATACTACACAACACCCCTCCCAGATCTTAGCTCACTGCATTATTCCCAGAACTTTATTACTGTTGTAGTTAACTGTATTCTTTCTCATACTACACCTATTATCTATCATTCACTCTCACTTTATCTCATAATCTGACCTCCCACAAACTCACTGCTTTCTAGATGCAACTCACAATCCTTCCCCCCACTGACAAGAGTCTTATCTTTTCCCACCCTTTCTAAAAAGTGGCTAGTTAGGTGGAAGATATGCCTTACATTATACATATACAAATGATCTCCTATCTCTTCTCTACAGGTTGGTACTCTGAATACCATAGAATACACTCCTGCTGCCTTAATCCATTTTGCCTTCCCCTCCAACTGATCACAAAGAAGAGTGGGTGGAAGCTGTGAACACCACTATACCTTCCGGAAGAGGAAAACCACCAACAAAGGAACTACCAACAGATAACAACAGCGGAAGGTGAAGGAGGGAGTGGAAGCTACACTAACATCCACTCATGACTGATTTCAAAAGGCAACTAAGTGGTGGAGAGATTACCCAGAACAAAAAAACTGAACAAGAGCAAGAGACAAGCCTCAAAAACTTGTACAGACAGAAAAACAAGCTTCAGAACAACCTGTCCACACCTACACAACAAAAAATACAAGAGGTGGTGGACAGAATGACCCTCAGTTAACCAGCTGGAAGGAAGAACCCACCAAAGAAAGATCCAACAACAATCAAAACCCAAAGACATTCAAAGACCAAACATAAATGACAGCCCAAGACCAGCAAGCTAAGGAGATCAAGAAAAATGTGTTATTGAATCTAATCAAGAAATTAGGGAAGAAATCAAAATGTTTCTGGAAACAAACAAAAATGAACTCACAACAACCCAAAACTTATGGGACACAGCAAAGGCAGTCCTAAGAGGCAAGTTCATAGCAATACAGGCCTGCCAATAAAAGATAGAAACATTTCAAATAAACAACCTAACCCAACATCTACAAGATCTGGAGGAACAACAACAAAGACAGCCCAGAGCAAGTAGAAGGAAGGAAATAACCAAGATCAGAGCACAATTAAATGACATAGAGACTAAAAACACAATTCTAAGAATCAATGAATCCAGAATATGGTTCTTTGAAAAGATAAACAAAATCCACAAGCCTTTAAGCAGGCTCATCAAGAAAAGAAGAGAGAAGACCCAAATAAACAAAATCAGAAATAAAAGAGGAGAGATTACAACTGACACCACAGATACACAAAGGATTGTAAGAAATTGCTATGAAGAACTTTATGCCAAGGAATTTGAAAACCTAGATGAAATGGACAAGTTTCTAGAATAATATCATCTTCCAAAACTGAATGAAGAAGAAGCAGAAAGCCTGAACAGACCAATAACAGCAGATGAAATTGAAGCAGTAATCAAAAAACTTCCAACACACAAAAGCCCTGGACCAGATGGTTTCACAGGAGAACTCTACAAAGCATTTAAGGAAGAGATAACTCTATCTTTCTCTATGCTAAAAAGTCCAACATGATGCAATATTATCAAACTCTTTTTATGAAGTCAGCATCATCCTAATCACAAAACCAGACAAAGACACACACACACACACACACACACACACACACACACACACACACAAAGAAAACTATAGGCCAATATCACTGATGAACATAGATGTTAAAATCCTCAACAAGGTACTGGCAAACCGCATCCAGCAATGTATCAAAAAGATCATACACTATGACCAAGTGAGATTCATTTCAGGGATACAAGGATATTACAATACTCACAAATCAATAAATGTAATACATCACATAAACAAAAGCAAAGACAAAAATTACATGATCATATCAATAAATGCAGAAAAAGCATTTGACAACATACAGCACACATTTATGATAAAAACACTCAGCAAAGTGGGAATAGAGGGAGCATTCCTCAACATAATAAAGGCCATGTACGAGAGACCTATAGCCAACATCATATTCAATGAGCAAAAACTAAAATCTTTTCCCAAAGATCAGGAACAAGACAAGGATGTCCACTGTCACCACTCCTATTCAACATAGTATTGGAAGTCCTAGCCACAGCAATCAGACAAGAAAAACAAATAAAAGACATCCTTATTGGAAAGAAGGAAAACTTTGTTTGCAGATGACACCAGAGTGTACATAGAAAACCCTATGGCCTCCATGAATAAACTACCTGACCTAATAAGTAAATTTGGAAAAGTAGAGGGATACAAAGTCAATATTCAGAAATCAAAGGCATTTTTGTACACCAGCAATGAAATATCAGAAACAGAAACAGGAAAAAAAAAACATTTGATACAGCAATGAGAAAAATAAAATACCTAGGGATAACCTAACCAAGGATGTAAAAGACCTATGCCCAGAAATCTACACAACACTGAAAAAAGACATTAAGAAAAACACAAATAAATGGAAGCATGTCCCATGTTCATGGACTGGAAGAATTAACATCACCAAAATGTGCATATACCTACAGCAATTTACAGATTCAACACAATCCCTATCAAAACCAATGACATATATCATGGATATAGAACAAATATTTCAAAAATATATAGGGACCTGAAAAGACCCAAAATAGCTGCAGCAATTTTGAGGGAAAAAAAAAAGACAAAGTAGGAGGGGTCACCATACCTGACATCAAACTATATTACAAGGCCAGAGTAATCTAAACAGTCTGGTACTGGCATAAGAAAAGACACATAGATCAATAGGACAGAATAGAGAGCCCAAAAATAAACCCAAGCCTCTATGGTCAATTAACATTCAACAAAAGGAGAAGAAGCATAAAATACAGTAAAAATAGCTGCTTCAACAAATGATGTTGGGAGACCGGGACAGCTACATGCAAAAAAATGAAACTCGATCACCTATTTACATTATACAGAGAAATAAACTCAAGGTTTATAAAAGACTTAAACATAAGTAGTGACACCCTAAAAGTTCTAGAAGAGAACATAAGCAGGAAAATCTCAGATATTCCATGCAGCAATATTTTCACCAATGTGTTCCCTAGACCAAGGGACATAAAGGAACAAATAAACAAATGGTACTTTATCAAAATAAAAACCTTCTTCATGACTAAAGAAAACAGCAGTGAAATGAAAAGAGAACCAAACCATATGGGAAAACATATTTGCAAATGAGACCTTGGACAAGGGTCTGATCTCCAAAATATATAAAGAACTCACACAAGTCCTCTCCAGGAAGACAAACAACCCAATTTAAAAAATGAGCAAAGGACTTGAAGGGACGGTTCTCCAAGGAGCACACATAGAGAGCCCAGAGACATATGAAAGGATGCTCAGCATCACTAGCCATCAGAGAGATGCAAGTTAAAACCACAATGAATAACCACTTCACCCTCATCAGAATGGCTACCTCAAAGAAATCAACAAGCAAAAACTGTTGGAGAGGTTGTGGAGAAAAGGGAACCCTAGCGCACCATTGGTGGGAATGCAGACAGGTGTAGCCACTGTGAAAAACAGTAAGGAATTTCCTCAGAAAACTAAAAATGGAACTGCCTTTTGACCCAGCAATTCCACTGCTAGGCTAAACCTTAAGAATCCTGAAACACCAATTCAAAAGAACCTATGAACCCAATATTCATAGCAGCACAATTTACAGTAGCCAAGCACTGGAAGCAAACAAAGTGCCCATCAGTAAACCAATGGATTAAAAAACTTTGGTGTATTTACATAATGTAATGCTAAACCAGAGAAAAAAGAAGGAACTCCTACCCTTCTTGACAATGTGGATGGAACTGGAGAGCATTAGGCTAAGTGAAATAAGCAAGTCAGTGAGAGACAAATACCATATGATCTCATCTATAAATGGAACCTAATAAAAAAAACCAAGTGATTAAAATATAACCAGAGACATTGAAATAAAGAACAACTAACAGTAACCTGAGGGGCAGGGGGAGAGGGATAATGGGGGAAAATAGGGAAGGGCCTTTAAGGAAAATGTATAAAGGACACATGGGCAAAGCCAAAGGGTGTAGGTTTGAGGGTGCACTGTGTGGATAAGTGTCATAGGGGCCATGGCGGGGTGAAAATGGAGGCAACTAACTGCACTAACAACGATTAAATAAATAAATAAATAAATAAATAAATAAAACATAGGCGAAAACTGAAAAGAAAAAGAAAAATACATAAATGAATAAATGCCTCTTACCATGTTAGATAGTAAATACTCAATAGATGTTAGCCAACACTAAGTAATTTTTATCATCATAACCATCATCATTAATGCTATTTTGACATTGATCTATTATTAATTAGGCTCCCTACCATAAGTATTTAAAATATGAAAATCTAACCTAAATAAACTAAAAGATATACATGATATAAGATATCATGTATATATATATTATATACAAGATATAAATGATACTGAAGGAACTTATTGAGGACCTCAACAGCGTAAAAAAGATACAGTTAGAAACAAAGGATATACTAATTGAAATAAAGAACAATTTACAGAAAAATAACAGTAGTATGGATGCAGATGAGAATAAAATCAATGATTTTGAACATAAGGAAGCAAAAAACAGCCAATCTGAGCAACAATTATAAGAAAAAAGAATCCAAAAGAATGAGGATACTACAAGCAGACTCTGGGACAACTTCAAGCATTCAAACATTCACTTGATAGGGATGCCAGAAGAGAAAGAGCAACAAATTGAAAATCTGTTTGAAAGATAATGAAAGAAAATTTGATGAAGGAAATAGACATGCAAATCCAGGAAACACAGAGAGTCTCAAACAAGATGGATACAAAGATGCCCACTCCAAGACACCTAATAATTAAAATTCCAAAGATAAAAAGAGAATCTTAAAGGCAGCAAGAGAAAAGTAATCATTTGCCTACAGGGGAGTTCCCATAAGACTGTCAGCGGATTTCTCAAAAGAAACTACAGGCAAGAAGAGACTGGCAAGAAGTATTTGAAGTGATGAAAAGCAAGGGCCTACAACCTGTATTATTCTATCCAGCAAAGCTGTCATTTAGAATGGAAGGGCCAATAAAGAGCTTCCAGACCAAAAACAAAACAAAACAAAACAACTAGAGTTCAGCATTATCAAACCATTTTTATATGAAATGTTAAAGGGAGTTATTTAAGAAAAAGAAGATCAAAACTATGAACAATAAAATGGCAATAAATACATATCTGTCAATAATTGAATATAA
This sequence comes from Anoura caudifer, assembly GCA_004027475.1. Lineage (NCBI taxonomy): Eukaryota > Metazoa > Chordata > Mammalia > Chiroptera > Phyllostomidae > Anoura > Anoura caudifer. The sequence continues at coordinate 80,280 of PVKU01007365.1, forward strand.
AAACAGAACTAAGTAAACAAGAGAAGAGAGAGAATCATGGATACAGAGAGTGTTTTATTGGTCACCAGATGGGAGGGCCATGTGAGGGAATGGGTGAAGAGGTGAGAGGATTAAAAGAAGTACAAATAGGTAGTTACAGAATAGCCATGGGGATGTAAACAGCATAGGATATTCAGTAACCAAATAACTCATACACATGACTCATGAACATGAACAATGGTGTGGGGGTTGTCTGAGGGAATAGGGTGTGCTGGGTGAAGGGAGACAAAGGGGGAAAAATTGGGACAACTGTAATAGCATAATTGATAACATATATTTAAAGTATTTTCAATGTTTAAACAATTAAAAAATAAAAATTATCTTTTTAATAATTGTTGGCATGCAATGTTATATTAGTTTCAGGTATGCAAAATAGCAATTGAACATTTATATACCTGGTGAAGTGATCACCATAATAAGTCTAGTAACTATATGTCATTGTACAGTTATTATGATATTGTTTACTATATTCTTTATGCTGTACATTATATCCTCATGACAATTTTCAACTGTAAGTTTGTTCTTCTTAATACCTTCCCTCTTTTATTTTTAATTTGAGGATCTGACCCACCATTTAAGATTCAGAAGCTTAAAATTTTTTCATTTTCTTTCCTGGGGAAGCCCCAAGATGGATTCAGTCTTATATGAAATATGAGAAGAAATTAATCATCACACAGTAACTATGACAAAAACAGCCACTGAGTTCATTAAGTTCATCCTCAGAGTTCCACTCCCTGAATATCATTTAGTTCTAGTTTTCAGAATTCCCTGTAGAAGTCAGGTAACCATCTGGAATGATCTCCTCCAATTACATTGTTTAAAAGTTCATTATTTACAGTTTATACTTCTATATCAGAGACCCTCAAGTGAAAGTGACTTTTTCCCCTTGTGCCCAGAGAGCATTCGGCTACTGGTGGAGACACTTTTGATTGTCACAACTTGGGGACCACTAATGGCATAGAGGGTAGAGATCAATGTTACCGATACACATCCTACAATGCACAGGACAGCCCTCCCTACTGTCAAAAATAATTATTTGGCCCAAAATGTCAATAGTGTCAAGGCTGAAAAAGCCTGTTCTAGATATATTCCTTGAATGCCTTATTCATTTTGTTGTGGAAAAACTATTTTACTCATCAGCTAAAGAGTTTCCATAAGTTCTGAAAGAACAACTCATCTATAAATAAAGGAGTGAGAAACCGATATACTATTTTGGTGGGAAATGAATGACACTACCCACATTCTGTGAAAGCAAAGCATATCACTATTCACTCTTCTAAGAAAATTAAGTTGAAATTTTCATAATTTACTTCTTTTTGGTTCATAGGCAAATTATAGTGCACTAAAAATGGAAGACCCTGACAGGTTAATTATTCCTACTCCTCTGGTCCAGCTGTACAGTACTGAAGCTGAGGAACCATGGAGCAGAAAAGGGCATCAGATAGGATCAGCCTGCTCTGTGTGCCTGGGTGTATCAGTGTCCCTTGAGCATTGACTTAGACTTACTGATAGTATAACACATGTACTTGACATTTGCTGATTTGATTATAGCTTTTTTAAATAGTCTTTTAAGAAGAAGCTAACACTACTTTTACTCCTGCATTTGTTCTAGTACTTCTTAAAATAAATAAATAAATAAATATATATATATATATATATAAATATGTTTCAGGAAAATTGGCTCAAAATTATAAAAAGGTAAAAAGAACTCTCCTAGATAGCCAGTATTATCAAATAGAAATCATCTACAGTCCTAATGGCTGCATCAAGCCTTTCTAGTTGGGTGATATTTGATCCCAACATCTAGATTATACCACCACACATTTCCATTAGCCCTGAGCCCTTTCCCCATGGCCAGCAACATATTTATCATCAATGCTACCATTTGTGCATTTTAGACTTTTTATATAATTCTGATTAGAACATTTTATATTCTTCTTAAGATGATAAGCTTTTCAAAGGCAAATTATGAATTTTTGAATCTTCTCAAACTCTACTTTTTCAAGCACAGGATTATATATACAATACTCAATGCATGTTGGTTGATAATTTTCATTTTTCAGTAAAAAGGGAATAGGGAAGTTATGTACATTATTTTAGCTACATGTCTCCTATTCTTAAAGCACTGTTCCTTTTCATGGTCTGAGCTGAGTTGACATTGTAACGTTCAATTACCTCAAGCAGTTGGACAGAGAGGAATAAAAGTCAGATATGGAGGTGTGAAGTTCCAGACACGTGAATTTAAGACACAACAGAAGGTGATATGAGCAGAAGAATATTTATGGAAAGGAGCCAAGAAACTAAATGGAGCATAAAGTTAAGTGGTAAGAAGAAGAAAAACAATAATCCCTATGCAAGTTTGCCAGGAAAAGAAAGGGGTATTCACATCACTTGGAGATACATAGTTTTCACAGGTGCTATGCCAATCTCTTAATACGCAGCCCATATCTATGCTGCGTCTCATTCTAGGCTCTCAGCACAGTTTAAGGGAAAGTATGAGGTAGTTGGAGAAAACAATAACCGCTGAACTAGGCAGAATGGGCTGCAAGGACTGTATCAACTGTCAGCCAGATGATCTTAAACAAGTCACTTAAATCTCCCCAAACCCCATTTCCTCATCTTTGAAATGGGGAAAATCATGATTACATAACAGGGTTGAGGTAACATATGTAAAGAATCAGATGCATTAGGAAATGTTAGGTCGAGGGTTTTATAATTGTTTCATACGGAGAAAATATTTTAGTATTAGCAATGCAAACCTGCATTGAAAGCATGCTTAATCCAATGGCAATTTAAACCTTTATGGGCTAACAACTAATTCACAGAAGAGAAATTTTGTTCATCTCTGAAGATGAGTTTAAAATATTAAACTAAAATTTTTAAAAACTATTTTACTACTTTTCTTTCCAGGGGTAGGGGAAGTACTCTGGAAACCTTTGTAACAAGACATTTCTGTTCTAATGGAAACAGGAGTCCTTTACAGAAGTTTTCAAGCCCAACATCAGTGTTATGTCCACTGTGCAGAGAGCACACCAATTTATTACTAGCCAAAAGTTATTTGTATATGTTAAGAAATATTTGCTAAAAATAAGAAGTCATTTCAATACTCAGGAAATAACATTTCATTTTATCAGCAAGTTTCAAATAAAAGCCTACTCTGCATGTTTAAATGACAATTTAAGTTGCTGGAATAGTGGCAAACATGAAAATTAGGGAAAAATATTGGCCTAGAAAAAGAAAGATAATTCATAAGTCAAGTCTCCCCCTGTCTTGCATAGCTCCACAGACCAAGCAATGTGCAACCAGCCCCAGCAAATTCAAGGTCTTATTGGCAGTCTTGCAGGTTGGGATAGCCTCAGATGAAGTGCCACAACTAGTAACCATGCCCATTAGTGGAAGTGGTGAAAACCAGGAGGACTGAGGATAAGGTTAAGAACCAGCCCAACCCAATCATAGTTATGGATGGTAAGTCGATGTTGCAGAATAAAAAATGTCTAAAATTTAGCACTTAACATGGTTCAGAAAATTATCCTTAGGAGCAAAATTCTGATTCTGTTTCAAGAGAGAGTTCTTTCTAAATGCATCCCACTTTTTAGCAACACAATCTGCTTTTGGACACTCATCAACTCCAGCTTTGCTCAACTCTGCAAATACAGTATTGATTCCTGCAGGAAATCAATCCCAGCTTGAAGTAAGACCTTTCATCAAATCCCCATTTTTTTTCCTCAATGCCACAGCTCTTCTGGAATAAAAAAACACAGACCATAAAGCAGGAATTTCCTTCTATCTTGTTTGTTCAGCAAGTATAACTGAGAATTACAGCTCTGACCACCTCAGTGGTCCACTTGACCAAGGGACAAGTGGGCTACTGAGCCCATGCCTGACCTGTAGTGCTTAGGCATATGAATAAGAATTCAAAGTTAGAGAGAAATTTTTGGTGTGAAGTTGTAACTGGAACATGTATAATTCCTAGTTGAATTTTAAAATGCTCAGAATCTTCTGGGTAGTTCAAGAAAACTTAAATGCAAGGAAATATTATATACTAAGGGAAAATACCATCGCTCAGAGCTTACATTTATTCCTGTATTCAAAAAGGCATCAAATTAAGCTGGAGTGCTGTGCTAATAACTCTTGACCTTATTTTTTTCTTATTCCCTACATCGATAATACAAACTACCTCCTTCCATCCATCCAATATGGCCATCTTGGTGTGTTTTCATCCACACCTTTATGCTTGTACATAAAATGATATAGTGACATTATACATATATATGACTATAAATATGAGTACGTAGAAATATAAACATGTATAACATCTTTTATCTTTGCTTTACAAAACTAAGGTCATAAATTGACCTTCTCAATTAAGAGTAAATTCTTGATTAACTCATTATCTTTCATGCCTAATTAATATACCAATTTCTCTCCATTTTTGAATTTTCCCTTGCTTCAAAATTGTAACCAACTAGATAAAAGACTATTTTTCTCTATTGCCCTTGTTGTTCAGTGTTGCTTTACAGAGCACCCATTCCCAGCACTCTGACAGTCTTCTCACTGCCTACCTATATGGAGGCATATTCCCTCACAGTAATTCCTAAAGGAATTCTTACCTTAGGACCCCATGCTATCATGCTCCCTTAGGTTACTGCTGTCAGGTGAGATTCTTTCATTTCAAACTTTGTTTGAAATTGCTTGTAGAGTTGAACCTACTGAACTTGTGGAGATTGGATTGGAGCTTGAACACATAATGTTCCAAAGAATGAAAGAAAAATTCTATATCTCAGGTAAGAATTTATAATGTTTACTTTTTAACTTCCTCCTGGAATTGGAAGGCTGGATTACCATTTTGGTGAGTGATATTCAACTGTTAAAACTGATAGTAAAATGCCCTCAATTTATATATTGCAAACCCCAACTCATATTTTACAGTTCTGAATTCTATAAAATATCTCCAACATAATGATCAGAATAGAATCAATAATGACCATGAAAAAGCAAAACATACCCATTTAGATAAACCTGAGTCATGTTCAGAGCTTCTCAAGAAATATTTATTCACCAAATCTAACCTAGAGATAATATTTGTCCTTGATATACATTATAAATGCATAGCTTTTAGCAAGTCATCTTACATTTCTAGATTTTCATTTCCTCTTCTATAAAATCTAAAAGTTGGATGAGAATCAAATTTATAAATTTTCTTCATATTTAGTCTTTTTAAAATCCAAACTTCTGAGATCATAATACCCAGTTCTGCATAGAGAAAAATGTTTTTACCTGAGGTGAGGTGCTTAAGTTTAATCTAATTTTAATAATTCTTCTAACAAAATATGTGACTATACTCCTCACTAAGAAGGTAAATAAAGATGTTATACAAACCATTTAAAATCTAGATAGAGGACTTTTGGCCAAAATGGAGGTGTAGGCAGATACACTGCGCCTCCTTGCACAACCAAAAGAAGGACAAGAACAAATTTAAAAATAAAAAAACAACCAGAACTGCCAGAAAAATTGAACTGTATGGAAATCCAACAACTAAGGAGTTAAAGAAAAAAACATTCATCCAGAATGGTAGGACAGGTGGAGATGGGCAGCTGAGCAGAGAGGACTCATGGCAAGGCTGTTGCTGGTAGAGCAGGTGGTCCCACATTTGCATGCAGATAAACTATAGCAACAACTGGGGAGCAAGACATACCATGCAGCCCAGAGTAATCCAGCAGTGTGGAGACCAGGGTGGGGTCTGAGGTCCAGGGCCAGTGCTCGCCATAAGACTCTAGGGAGGGAGACGAGTCAACTGCTCCCTGCCCAGCCAAACAAGGTTTCAGCAGCACTAGGATAAACCTGGTTGCTTGAAATCTCACAGAGAGGAGTTAAGGTTTCATAGACCTGGGAGGACTGTGCATCGGAGCTTGCACGATTGTCGGCATCCAGGAGCCATTGGGGAAGGCTGCGAGGGGAATCATTGGTACCAGGGCACCACCAGGGGACCTGCGCTACAGCGGCGCATCACCCCAGACCTTTGCTGTGGTCACTCAGCACCCACGTGCCATCAGGGACCTGCATGGACAGCTGGGAGATCTTAGGTGCCTGAGCATGACCTGCATGGAGGTCGATTCCTGCCACACAACAGGCAGCGCCCGTGCATGGAAGGCTGGGAGATCATAAGCCTCTGCCTGCGACCAAGGTAGGTGCACGCCACCTCAGAATATAGGCCCAAGGCCCTGTGTGGAGAGGCCCCAGGTTAGCTCTAAGGACAGTAGCCGAAAGATAACTGAGTCCTGAACAGGGAGAAATGCTTTTACCATCACCCCTCGGCCATTGCAGCCACCAAGACCAGAAAAACCGGCTTGGCAAGATTGATAACAGCAAGAATTGGTGGGGTTTTTTGTTTTGTTTTGCTTTAAATTACTATCTTTTCATTATTTTTATCTTTTTTACCCCTCAACTCCTTTTGCTTCTCATTAATTCTTTCTTGTTTTATTCCTCCTTCCTTTCTTTCCAATCTTATCTCTTCTTCCTTCCTCTTTTTTCTTTTATTTTTCTTTCTACTTTTCTTTCTTCTCTTTCCATTTTTTCTTCTTTTCTTTTTTCTTCCTATTTTCTCTTTTAAATACCCATGAGTGAGACAAAAACAAAACAAAACAAAAACACCTGGAACTGTGAAAAAACTGGAGTTGATCCCAAAGAGGGGGGGCATTTCAAAAGCTGATACAGTGGAAGCTGTGAACACCAGGATACCCGAAAGAAAAGCACCACTGAATCTCACAGGTATTCTACCACAGAAGTTCACACCATAAACCCAGGGAGCCAGAAGAGATCAATTTGAGAAGCTGGGGCTAACAAGAAGACTCTAACAAACAATGGGAAGACAAAGAAACAATCCCCAAATGAAAGAAAAGGAGGAAGCCTCAGAAAGAATGCCAAATTAAATGGAGGCAACTCAACTATCAGATTTTGAGTTCAAAGCAATGGTGGTCAGGAAGCTCCAAGAGCTCTCAATGAGCTACCAGAACTACAGGGGAGCTACAATGAACTCACTGCAAACTATATCAATATGAAAAAGGAAATAAAAACTATCAACAAGGGCTAAGAGGAAATGAAAAACACAATTTCTGAACTGAAAAATACAGTGGAAGGATTGAAAAGCAGAATTGATGAAGCAGAAGATCGGATCAGTAAGTTGAAGGACAAAGTAGAAAAATCAGTCAGAAGGAGCAAGAAAAGGAAAAGAGGCTCAGAAAGAATGAAGAGGGATTAAGAGAAATGAAAGACAATATGAAACGTAATAATATCTGTATAATAGGGATACCAGAAGGAGAAGAAGAAGAGCAAGGGATAGAAAACCTATTTGAAAAAGTAATGATGGAAAACTTCCCTAATTTGATGAGAGAAAAAAATCACACAAATCCAGGAAACGCAGAGAGTCCCAATCAAGTGGAACCTAAAGAGATGCACTTCAAGACACATCATAATTAAAATAGCAAATTGCAAGACAAAGAGAGAATTTTAAAGGCAGCAAGGGGGAAACAGGAAGTAACATACAAGGGAGCCAGGAAAATGTTAGCAGCTGACTTCTCAATGGAAACAGTCCAAGCCAGAATAGAATAGCAACAAATACTCCAAGTAATGAGAACCAAAGGCCTGTAACCAAGACTACTTTACCCAGCAAGGCTTTCAATCAAGATAGAAGGCCCAATAAGGAGCTTCCCAAACAAAAGAAGTCCAAAAGAATACATCTCTACCAAACCAATTATGCAAGAGATACTAAAGGGACTGCATTAAAGAAAGGAAGGAAAAGAAAGACAGAGGAACACAGGTACAAAAATGGCAATGAATCAGTACCTATCAATAATAACCTTAAATATAAATGGATTAAATGCTCCAATCAAAGGGCGTAGAGTGGCTGAATGGATAAGAAAGCATGACCCACACATATGCTGCTTACAAAAGACACACCTCAGGACAAAAGACCTACACAGACTCGAAGTGAAGGGCTGGAAACAAATTTTCCAAGCAAATGGACAGGAAAAAAAAGCCGGGGTAGCAATACTCATATCAGACAAAATAGACTTCAAAAGAAGAGCCATAAAGAGAGATCCTGAAGGTCACTTTATAATACTCAAAGAAAGAATCCACCAAGAAGACATGAACATTTTAAATATATATGCACTCAACATAGGAGCACCTAAATACATTAAGAAAATCTTAGAGGACTTCAAGAAAGATATTGACAGCAACACAATTATAGTAGGGGATTTTAACACCCCACTGTCAAAAATGGACAGATCTTCTAAACAAAATATCAACAAAGACATTGTGGCATTGAACGACACCCTAGATGAAATGGGCTTAACTGATATATATAGAGCC